>JAJIBD010007668.1:0-100858 GCA_021461705.1 Cryptotis parvus | reverse complement strand
TGCAAAGTTTATAGGTATCAAACTCTGCTTGAACACTTTTCAGTTAAAAAGAAAAAAGGAACACAGATTTACATCTTTTAAAATTGTATTTCTTTAGTACAACCTTTCTGGAAAACAATATGGACATTCCTCCAAAGACTAGAAATTGAGCTCCCTTTTGACCCAGACAAACCACTCCTGGGAATATACCCTGGGAAGCCAAAAACACACAGTGGAAACACAATCCGCACTTTCATTTTCATAGCAGCACTGTTCACAGTAGCCAGAACCTGGAAACAACCAGTATGCCCGAGAACTGATGATTGGATAAAGAAACTGTGGTACATCTACACAATGGAATACTATGCAGCTGTTAGGAAAAATGAAGTTATGAAATTTGCCTATAAATGGATATGGAAAGGATCATGTTGAGTGAAATTAGTCAGAAGGAAAGAGAGATATAGAATGACTGCATTTATTTGCATGACATAAATATATCAGGTGGCCTTACCAAAAAGTGGAAATTACCACAAACGTGGTGGGAGTCAGAGGTTAGGTAAGACAGAGAAGGGAACATGTGTGAATAAATGTCAAAAGGGCTAATACCAACATAGAACTGAGCATTAAATACAGGCAAAAAATGCACATGATGGCTTCTAAGTGTATGTAGTACAACCCACAATGTGTAAGAGAAGGAAAAGAGAGAGAGAGGAGAGAAAAGAGATAAAAGAACCTGCCATTTAGGCAGGCTATGGGAGGGGGGGAGGGAATTGGGAACATTGGTGGTGGGAAATGGGCACTGGTGGAGGGTGGGGTGCTGGAACACTATGTGACCGAAACCTCTAAACATGAGCAACGTTGTAATTGTATATCTCACGGTGGTATAATAAAATATTGAATAAAAAAAACTGTATTTCTTTCTGTGTGAGAGAACAGTTGCTTGGAGTGCTCTGTGAATTGAACGTGGGGCTCCCACACTATGAGAAGCACGTGTTGCAGTCCACTGAGCTCAGACAGTTAATCTTTAAATATGAGCTAGATTCAGCAGAATAAAATAATTTTTAAAGCAGTTTTTCTCTTTTATCCCCTGTGTATCCCAGGAATTAAAAAATCCACTTCCTTGGGGCTGGAGCGATAGCACAGCAGGTAGGGATCATTTGGGTCTTAAAGACACTATAAACTGTCACACCATTTTATCAGATGAGAACATGATAGAGGGAGTTTCTTGACTTCCCAATATAATCTAATAATACCCCCTTCTTCCACTTTATATTCTCCAATTGGCTTGTGTTATGCAAATATTTGAGGATAGGGACTTAGGCTATTCAATGTTATAACCTAAACCTTATCAAAGTAACCCAAACAAAGCCAGAGAGATAATACAGTTGGTACAGTGCTTGCTTGCACATGGCCAACCTGGGCTCATAGTCCTAGGACTACCATCAGGAGTGATCCCTAAGCAGAGACAGAATTATGACCTGAACACTGCCAGATGTAGCCCCTAAAACAAGAGATATCCAAAGTATGTAAGACTTTTTTAAAGAAAAATTTGTTTAATAAATGAACAAAAGTGACAATTTGGTATTTCTGTTTTATATTTCAGTCTCATAAGTCCTGTCATAATTTATTTCCTCATAAGAGATAGATTCCTTTTTTGTGGGGCAGTGGTAGGGAGTGCTACACACACTGTGGTGCTCAGGGTCAAACGGGGTCAGCTGCATGTAAGGCCAGTGCCCTACCTATTGTACTATTGCTCTGGTCCCTGAGATGGATTAATTTATGTGGAGTATTGAACATATTTCTGCCCCTCAAGGTTGCAGGTGTGCCTGTGGTGCCCGGCTGCATCGGCAGGTGGCAGACAGGAGACAAACTTGTCTACATCTACACCCAGGACTCTGCCCCGTGGACCCTGGATGGTTGATGGTCTGACATAGAAAAAGACTGGGCTACCCTGGGATGAACCCAGAGGCATGGCAGAGCCTGGCAAGCTACCCGTGGTATATTCAATATGTCAAAAACAGTAACAATAATGGACCTCATTTCCCAATGAATGGAGACGTTACTGGCGCCCTCTTGAGCAAATTGATGAACAATGGGAAGAAAAGTGACAAGTGACTGAACACATTAGGGTTTTATGCTTTTTTCCCTGCTAAGCTGACTGAAACTATGATAAATTCACAGGAGCAATGTGATGTTATTCTGAGTTAACTTGATGTTAGTAGGTGCAGAGTAACACCATTTAGATGAGTGAATCACATGTTTGTTTGTAAACTCAAGATTGAATTTCACAATGTGCCTTCAGTTTACCTTTTATCTTTTGTACATATCTTGCCTTAAATGTTCAATACTCACGTTAGCTTCAATCTTTTTGCATGTCCAGGCATTATAGGAACATAAAGCATTTTGACCCCCCTGTACCACCATCGTTGGCTCAATTCCATACTTCTCCTATAATCAAAAAAAAAAAAAAATCAATGCTCCATCCAAATATAAAATACTGGCTAACAACATTATTTAAAACATGTTTAATCTTTTAAATTTATTTTTTTGGGTTGGAACTGATGTTTTAAGACCAGTAAAAAGGGAGAAAATTCCAAATTATGCACATAAAAACCTCTAATCAGGTTATGTATAAAGCAAATTTAGTTACAAACAAGTAAATGTCTCACTTTGACAGCATTTATGAAATCCAAAAGGGTGAAATCTTCTTTTCCATGTATAGTCCACCTGTCCCAAATTGTAAATGATATTCCGTTTCTGTTGTAGAAAAAACATGCAGAGAAACATTTAAAAATAAGATTTCTTCCTTCCTCTGCTTAACCTTAAGTTTGTTTTTGGCTCCACCTGGTATCACTTAGGGGGCTACCATTGTTCAGGGGCCACTCTCACCAGCGTGGAGGGGCATGCGGTGTTAGGGAATCAAACCTAAGTCTCCTACATGCAACCCACAAACTCCAGCACTTTGAGCTCTGTCAAGCTGATTCTCTTCCCTTTAGTGCCAACACCCCAAAGGCAGATTATTTGTGGTTACAGAAATTAATAGTGGAGAAAAAGGGGAAAATACAATTTCTAAACTATTCCACAATTTCCTTGTCCCGTCACCTAGGTACAGGTGGGAACTTTCACAAGTTCCCATTGATTCTTCCAGTGTCTCACTATTTCATTATAAATTAGTATGTATTCTAAGAGTTGTTTTCTGGTTGAGGAGACAGCCACAGAGCACAGGGCCAAGAGCTTTGATAAGCAATACTGGGAATTTAGCCAGAGTCAACTGTGTGTAAGGCAACTGTCTGACCCCTGCACTATCTCTCAGGCCCTAGAGCTCTACTTTTAACTAACAATTAAATTTTGTGGGTGCCATTTTTCTTTTTGGGAGGGGGGCTAGAACCACTTCTACCCCACTTTTTGTAGAATGAAGCTCATGCAATGTGCACTAACAATTGTGTCACAGTCTTGGTTCGGTCCTTCTTAACAGTTGCACAGTGTGGATTTTACCAAGGGATGTTACAGTTCCTTATTACTAAGTTCTTTTCGTTGGTCCAATCTTGTGGTTTTTTCCCCTTTCCCTGGGCCATATCTGGTAGTGATCTGGGGTTACTTTGGTTCTTTATTTAGGATCATGCCCAACAGTGCTCAGGAGACCATATAGGATGTCGAGGATCAGATCCACGTTGGCTGCGTGCAAGGCACACAACGTATTATTTCTCCACCCCTTAGTTGTTCCAATCTTTATTACAAAGGCAGAATGAGCGATTTTTCACATCATTTTAGATGATAGTGCAAGCAAATCCGCAAAGCTATATTTTTCCTTATTCAAGGTTAGACCATTTTAGATTTTGGTTTTGGCCTACACTGGCTGATGTGGGCTTATTCTTGGCTCTATGCTTAGGGTTCATTCCTGGCAGGCTAAGAGATGATATGGAATATCGGGAACTGAACCTGGGTCAGCTGCATACAAGGCAAGGGCCTTATTCACATCTCCAACCCCTGATTATACTATTTTTTACTCTAATCACTAATCTATGAGGACAATATCTCTCTCTCTCTCTCTCTCTCTTTCTCTCTCTTTTTTTGGTGTCACACCGGCAATGCTCAGGGGTTACTCCTGGCTCTTTGCTCAAGAATTACTCCTGGCGATGCTCAAGAGACCATATGGGATGCCAGGAATCGAACCCGGGTCGGCTGTGTGCAAGGCAAATGCCCTACCCACTGTGCTATTGCTCTGGCCCTTATGAGGACATTCTCACAGCTGGCTAAGACAAGCGTTGAAGTTTTGATTGCTGACGATTTGTAAAGTGAAACAAAAAATCAAGGAAAATTACTTTGCTGTGTCAAATGTTTTGGACCTATGTTCTAAATCTTATGATCTCATAAGACTCATAAAACTCATGTCACTAGGAGTACCTTCTACTTTATCTGGGTAAAAGTAAATGTGGGTGTCATTATAAGAAAGCAAAGTTTAAAAAAGTGTGGTAGATAAGTTTGTGCAATTTTTGGCTACTTTAGTTATAAATGTTTTATGAAGATTGGGTTCTGAACTGGTTTTGAAGTGAGGGGCAGTATTTATAGAAGACATAAAGCTAGCATTTTCCCCTCTTATTTTATTAAATTTTGACCAAGGGCCTTCTCCAGTCCCCTCCCCTATGCCCTGAGGCACAGGTCAGGATGAATCTAGGGAGAGACCCATAGGGTGCAGGGTCGGTTGGACCAGCAATGGGGTGGTGGGGGAGTTGTCCTGGTAGTGGGTGGGGGCAGTGGCACTGCATTTTCCCTTTTCAAAGTAACTCTTTAATTTTACTCTCATTAAGCAAGAGAAATATATTTATACATACCTGATTTCAGTTTTTTTTCACTTCAGATGTCTCTGTAAACACCATAATTGGAATGGCTAAATTAAGGAAACAATTTTTGTAGGCTTCAAATGGGTAGCCACCAGCTACTTTGATCATCTCCAATGCAACCTAGAGAAAACATTAATAGCAGAAGTTACATTATTAACCTGTACATTAATAGCATAAAACTTTTTTGACTTTAGTGGCATATATCTAATGTTCCAAGATTTAGGTTATGACTAAAAAGATAATATTGCATACAAGAAGAAAGAAAATTACGAGTTTACTTTTGTTTTAAAAGCAGACTGCATGGAAGGCTTACTTCTGACTCTTTACTCAGACATCATCAATCCTGGTGATGTTTGGGGTTGAAACAAGTTCTGCAGCATTAAAGTGAGGGGCTTTATCCCCTGTACTATTCCTCTGGCTCAAGAACTTATTATTTTTAACATTGAAGTGATTTTGATTTTCATAACCCTTACTATGTACAAAGTAAATCTAGATGGCTGCATTTTCTGAATATACTGAAACTTTATAGGATCAACAGGTATCGTGTCATCTCCTAAGAAATCTTAGTAACAGGTTGGAAGCGATGTATAAGGGAAGACATGAAAGAGAGGTAGAAACAGCATTAAGTCTGAGTATAATAAACTCACCAAGCCAGAAACTGCAGCAGTAGATGTTGCTATGGCGGGTATGATTTTACCAGCTATGCGCTTAGTTTTGAAGCGGTCAGCAGGTTCAATGCTATACATTTTAGCACGAAGATTTGATGCAGCTGTGATAAAATCTATATGTCCATTATGATCATCATCTTTCTCAAATAAAAGCACTGCCATCTGGAGATCTCCTGGGATAGTAACAAGAAAAGTTTCCTAGTGGGTAAGCAGTGATAGGAAATTTATAGGTAAAATTGAATGTGAATTTATTACTCTTACAAATACAAGAATCTAGGAAACTGATGTTACTGAAGGACAAATAAATGGCTTTACAACCCCATCAAAAATAGAAAGAAATGAACAGAAGCTTCCAAAAAGAAGAAATTGAAAGGCCAAAAGGCATATGACATATGAAAGGCATATGAAAAAGTGCTCTTCATCTTTAATCATCACAGAGATGCAAATCAAAACAATAATGAGGTATCATCTCACACCACAGAGACTGGCACACATCCAAAACAGCAAGAACAACTGGTGCTGGTGTGGATGCAGGGGAAAAAGGGACTCTCATCCACTGTTGGTGGGAGTGCCGATTGGTCCAGCCCTTTTGGAAAACAATATGGGCATTCCTCTGAAAACTAGATATTGAGCTCCCATTTGATCCAGCAATACCACTCCTGCGAATATACCCTGGAGACCCAAAAACACATAGCAGAAACACTATCTGTACTTCTTTATTCATCACTGCGCTATTCACGATAGCTAGAATCTGGAAACAACCTAAGTGTCTGAGAACAGAGGACTGGCTAAAGAAACTGTGGTACATCTACACAATGGAATACTATGCAGCTGTCAGAAAAGATGAAATTATGAAATTTACCTGCAAATGAATGGACATGGAAACTATCATGCTAGTGAAATTCATCAGAAAGGACAGATATAGAATGACTGCATTCATTAATGGGATATATATATACACACACCAGTGTTTTACTGAGTGTGGGCAATGGTAATGTCAGGCTAAAACTCACCACTGAATATACACAAAGAGACTTACATAAGCCTTAAATATCTGCAGGGCTAGCTGCAATGTGTAAAAGAAGAGGGAGAGGGATACAGAGACAGAGACAGAGAGAGACAGAGAGATAAAAGAGGGAAAAAGGGGGTACCTGCTATTGAGGCAGCCTGGGGGTGGGCGGGAGGGGTGTGGGTACATTGGTGGTGGGAATGGGGCACTGGTGGAGGGATGGGTGCTGGAAAACTTTATTACCAAGCACCAATTATGAACACCTTTGCAACTGTATGTCAGTTACATGGTGGTATAATAAAAAATTAAAAAAAAAAAGAGAAAGAAAATGGCTTTAGTACCATCAAGTTTTTCATATTGAAAAACTTGTCCTAAAATGTGAAAATGAACAAACTATATACTACAAATGTGAAATATACTACAAATGTGAAAATGAACAAACTGTATACTACATTAAGTAGTTTATAATAAACAGGGTTACCACTGGCTATTATTCACAAACTGGTTCATACTACACTCCAATGTTTTGTCAGTTAATCAAACAAACTTATGTATCCTTCCCTTGAAGTGTTGTAGGTGTGGCTGCGGTGCCCGGCTGCATCGACAGGTGGCAGACAGGAGACAGGCTTGTCTAGACCCAGGGCTTTGCCCCGTGGCCCTGGGTGGTTGATGGTCTGACATAGAAAAAGACTAGGCCCTTGGGATGAACACAGAGCCATGGCAGAGCCTGGCAAGCTACCTGTGGTGTATCTGATATGCCAAAAACTGTAACAATAATGGACCTCATTCCCAACAAATGGAGACGTTACTGGTGCCTGCTCGAGAAAACTGATGATCAACGGGAAGAACGTGACAAGTGATACAGTGATCCTTCTTGAAATATTTTAGAGCAATGAAAAAGCAGAGTAAGTTTTATCTCGAATTTTAATATTTAAATCAAGACAACTACCTTTTCTTTGCTAAACAGTTGGGATAATTAGGTCATTTTCCTCTACTTTTACTAAACTACCCTAAGAGTCTGAGTTTTTATTACATAAATGAATGGTTTCCATGCATTTGGAAACCAGCTTGAGGCTTAATAGGTGGTTTTACAGAGTTAAAAACTCAGGTTTAAGATGAATTAGCAATGATGTCTGTAGGACAGTTTGTATTCTGTCAGTAATTATGGAGAGTAAAAATGCCAAAATAAATGTTTGTAGTTCTCACCTTAAAGTATCTTAACTGGATCTAACAATTTCCATAAGGACTAATTTTTTGGCTTACTATGCTATCAGTAAGTTACAAAGGAATACAAGAAATTGTTAAGTACTAAGGCTATCAGAATAATAACAACAAAGTAAAAATAAATTTTAGTCTTCAGAGTAAAAGCAACTGGATAAATTATGAACTCATTCAGTTAAAGAAGAATAAGTATTTCTAGTATCATAAAAACAACTTCTGTATCTTTCCGTATATGCTAACATCTACTTATATACCCACATGCTCCCTAGTGCAAAGCAAATGGTCTACTGTGGGAGGACAGGTTTAGCTATTCTGGGAGTTTTGTTGTTTTGCCCACTCCCAGCTTAATCTATTTAAGCCAAGGTTCATCCTAATATGACCTCTCTTCTATGTAAACACTGCTAGAGGGTGTGGCAGTTACAGAAGTCACCTTGACTGAATAACTTCTGACTTATACATCTACTAAGACTTCTATGTTTTCTAGATTGGGCACAGCTCCTCTTTATACCCACTGCACCCAGTGTGGGACAGTTAGAATTTACCAGGAGACTACCACCCTGGCTATGTTGAGACTATAGGAAGATTATAGGAAGGATCATACTAGTTTGCTCTAAGCAGGCGAGTGTGACCCTTTCAGTACGAGAACAAGATACTCAGAATCACCCTGGTGCAGATAAATAATAAAAAGGACCTTGTGGGTACCGTCTAGATTACATGAAGCTCATGAAATGAAGATGTATTACTTTATATCAGCCCTCTCTCTCCTCCCCCCCTCCAGTGTTTTACATAAGAGATAATCTTGGGATTAGTCCTTGGCTTAACCTTTGTTTATACCTGCAATAGGGTGTGGCACTGCCCTTCTATACTCTGTTTAGAGTTCTTTGTTGACACGACCCTCCCTGGATTACTTTGGTGTATATAAGGGGATTGACTTGAGGCCCCTTGAGCCTTTTCGCTTTCAGCTTTTGGCTCCTCGGCTTTTGGTTCTTTGGCTTTTAGTTTTTTGCTCTTTGGCCTTTGCTCCTTCTTCTGAGCAGGACTCTCCCTCGGGTGAGATCCTCTCTCTTTGATGGGAGACGTAGGCTCTTTTGTATGGTCTAAGTTCAAACCAGAGCTAGATTTTGTTTATTGTATTGTAGTGCTGTGGAAGAGCTTTTGTACTATTAAAAAGCTTTTTTGGAACTGCACTGGACTCGTGAGTTTTCATCTGTTCACCCCGGCGTCCTCGGAGGTAGAAGAGAACTTCTGTCCTGACACTGTCGGGGACCCCGCGGCGTTCCCCGACAGTCTACCTCTGAGAAGTATCTTAGGCCCCAGCTAGTGTCATTATTGAGGTGGTTATTCTTCAACCCCACATGCTTTTGTATATAAAGCTTAATGAAAATAAAAACGGCAATCGTTTTTGTGTTTTATTTTTGGGTGACACCCAGCAATGCTGAAGGCTTACTCCTGGCTTTGCATTCAGGAATTACTCCTGGCAGGGTTTGGGGGACCATATAGAGTGATGGATGTTACCCAGGTTGGCCCTGAGCAAGGCAAGTGCACATCCCGCCATACTAGTGTTCCAGCCCCTCATCAAAAAAATTTAATATCTCCCTTACTTGCTGTAGCTTCATCAGATGAAATAGCCTTTTCTAGCTGAAAAGCAGCATTCCTTTCATCTTCACTGCTAACAGGAACATGATCTGGTTTCCTTGCGGCTTCATCTGTTTGAACAACCTTTAAACATTAGCACAGACATTCATTAATGCTATCACATCCTTCACATCTGAAGCAACCAGATGCTATTGGGCTACACTAGCACATGATAGGGTCAAATGGAAATGTTACTGGTGCCTGCTCGGGCAAATTGATGAATAACAGGATATCAAGTGATCAAGTGATCCTTCACCTAGGCTTAGGTGCTATGATGTTTTACCAAATAAATCAAGGTAAAGTAACTATCTCCACTCTATTTAATTAGGTTATTAGTCATCATGGTCTGATATATTTTACACCTTCTATTATTAACTAATATTCTATTTTGAGTATTTGTCTTCATTATTACCTCTAACAATTACATATAGACTCAGGGGGCTGGAGCGATAGCACAGCGGGTAGGGCGTTTGCCTTGAATGTGGCTGAACCAGGTTCGATCTCTGGCATCCCATATAGTCCCCTGAGCGGAGTAATTCCTGAGCGAACAGCCAGGAGTAACCCCTGAGCATTGCCAGGTGTGGCCCAAAAAGTAAAAACAAAAAACAATTATATGTAAACTCACTGAGAACAGGGACATTATCTTGCTAACTGAATCATAATGGGTATTAAAAATTTATGGGGTATATAAAAATCTAAGTTTATGAAATTTCTTTAACATCTTTTTTTTTTCCTCTCTGTATCACACCTGGCAATGCTCAGGGGTTACTCTTGGTTCTGCACTCAGGAATTACTCCTGGTGGTGCTCGGGTGAATCATGGGATGCCGAGGATCGAAGCTGGGTTGGCCGTGTAAAAGGCAAGTGCCCTGCCTGCTGTGCTGTCTCTCCGGCACCCTTCTTTAAAATTTCTACAGCAGGAGCAGGGATAGAGCTCAGAGGCAAGGTGCATGCTTTGCATATATGAAGCTCTGTGTTTGTACCCTGGCACCGCAACAATTATTACACACACACACACACACACACACACACACACACACACACACACACACACACACACACACAAAACTGGGGTCCGAGTGATATTATAGTGGGGAGGGCATTTGCCTTGCACATGGGTGAGGTGGGTTCAATCCCCAACATCCCATATGGTCCCCAAGCACTTCCAGGAGTAATTCCCGAATACAGAGAGTCAGGAGTAACCCCTGAGCATTGCCAGGTGTGACCCCAAAAATAAAAAAAAGACAAAAAAGGAAATTTACAATCACAGTTTGTGATCAGGAAAAACCTATTTCCAAACCATATTGCATATCTCTACCTATATTATCTCATTATAAATTAAAGAAATCCACAAAATATAAAATGTGAATATCCTTTAAGTTTGGTCACATGAAACTCCTTCAGAATACACCCTCGAAAGTTATTATGTACTATAGAAATTAATTGAAAAGTTTTTGATGGAGGCAGTCAATTTAATATTCTCAAAGATACGTGCAATATCATCACTAAACAGTGCTATTTCATATTAAAAATGACTCATGTTTTAAAGATTAAATATTGAAATAAGTATTTAAGAAATATTAAGGAATCAAGAGAGAAAAACATATCATTTGCCAGGAAGCTACTTGTCACTTCCATCTGTGGCTTGTGTTACAGCAAGTAGCAGAACCTGAGAAAATTAGATGTGCACTGCTTTAGGGAACCACAGAAACTTTAGCTAAACTGTGCAGGATCCCTATTCCCCTTGATATGATACAAAAAAACACCCCAAGACAGGAAAGAAGGAGAAAACACACACACAGACACACACACACAGACACACACACACAGACACACACACACACACCCCTATTCCCTTGATACAAAAAGATCCAATTAGCTAAATAAATTGTTAAACAATTTGTTGAACTAGATATGTACCTTGTTGGATGGCTTGAATTCCTCAATTTTTACTTTGGAAAGAATATTCAAAAGGTTATCTGCTGATAAGTCCTGTTTTTAACAAAAAGCAATATAATTAAAAATACAAATTTTCAATTCTGAATTCTAAAGCTAAACGTATCTAACTGAGATAAGCTAAAATGTTATTTTATCTTATTAAAATTTTTGAATAATTTCATCATCTTAATATTCAGACCTTATTGGTCTGTGGCATTTATTTTTATTTCTACAGAAATAAAGATATCCCTTCATAAAGTCTGGATTGCAAGGTGGTGTGTGAAAAATACTGAGGGGAAAAATATCCCTGAAATCTTAGGCATTATTCTTGAAAAGTCAAGCAACTGGGATCAAAGGACTGCTCTGAATATTAGACAGTATCTTATGATCAGGAACTATTCATAAATTTATAAAGTTCTCTGAAAAAAGTTATAGTCAATAAATATTGATTCAATAAACAAAGTGTTAAAATTTACACCTTGACAAGCAGAAAACAATGAAATAATTTGAGATAGATGAGTTTAATGCTAGCAAATCCCATCTTTAATAAGCAAGTTAGGAAAAACTCAAGACTTGCTGTTCTGATATCACTTACCACTCATAGCAGAACTACCCCTTTCCAAAAAGATTGACTGGTCAAATGCCATTAGTCTTAGTAACACATTTATTGTACTATGCATTCATTCCAAGAACAATTAATCTAAAAGGTTTTCTGGGTTAATTTAGGTTAAATTAAAAAAGCCGGTGTTAAGGATTTGGTTCTTATTTTCCTGAACTACAAAAAAAGTAGAGCAATTTAAGATGAATCTTTTTAAGAAAAAAATACCTAATGTAGATATGCATTATCAAATAAAACTAATTAGATCCATCAGCTGTTAGTCACTGAGATTTAAGAAAGTTGATATGACCATGAGCATTTTCAAATTTCTTGAAACCATATATGCTTACCTCACAACTAAGTCAAAACACATTTACAAAGGGATACTTAAATAATTTGCTCTGGCTTTTCAGAGTAATAACTAAAGTAACAAATTATAAATATTTTGAAAATAGTTTTTATAAATGAAATGTTTCACTGTTTAAATTTATAAAGTAAATTTGACTTTTTTCTATCTGATCATGCTGCAATAAGATCTTAGCTTCTGCATGTTAGAACAAGAAATAAAACAGCAAAGGAAGAGTTTAAATAAAAGGATGACTCCTATAAATAAGTGAATACATTTTGATAATGTTCTTAGCTATCCTGTATCACATTTTTTAGGGCTGAAGAGTTATCTTACCTTTTCTGTAAATGGAATGCAATAGATTGCAGCATATAATTTTGCCGCACTCTGAAGGAAACTGAAGTGCCTTTTGAAATTAATAAATAGGACACTGTTAGTGCAGTTTCAAAGACATGTTTAATTTATCAGTAACACCAGCCTTTACAATGAAGAAAAGGAACATTTTTTGTTATTGAATTTTTTTTCTTTTTGCAGTTAGGCAATAAAATTCTGCTCTAGACCAAGGCAGCACAGAAAATAGAAAAAATCAAATGTTTCATCTCATAAACACTAATATCCACAGTAGTGATAGTGACTACTTTGGGAAGACTGGTCAGAAGCAGAAAGAAAATATTACATATTTGATTCTACAGTTTATATCAGAGTCAAACTAAGCAAAAGTCTGCCTAAACACAAAATAAGTTTTATAAGAGCATCAATCAGAACTGTTGCTTCTTTTCTGTGTCACACACCACAGTGCTCAGGGGATACTCCCTGCTCAATGCTCAGGAGTCTGACCCTGGCGATACCAAAATCGAACCTGGATCTTCTGTATGCAAAGCATGCTCTAGGTGAGTGAGTGATTGGTCTGTCCAAGAGAGGCATCAAGAAAAGGTGGCTGGAAGCATGAAGTAACCACCAGATGAAAAATTAAACAGTCATTAGTCGAAAAGTAGGTTAATAAGTGTTCGAATAAAATGTATACATATGCTATAAATGTACAACATGTTCCAGATATACATACACATACACACAAATATTAACCTTATGTAGCATACATAGGTATTTACACTACAAAAAGAGCATCTCCCCTGAAAACCTGAGATTATGTAGGGAGATATTTAGTAGCAATGAGTGACTATTTCCTCTCTCCTTGCACAAAACCTAACTTTTTAAATGCTGGTTTCATAAAATAAAACATGTTATCTTGCTACTTTATGGATAAAGTAAAAAAAGTCACTTTGCTTTCACTATGGAGTAAATACAAACAATAACGTCATTAAGTATGTAAGTACACTGTGTGAGGAGAGGGACAAGACTATGTTAACATGTATATTAACAGCGATGCAATACTTTATAATACTTTATATTAAACAAAGGTTTTACCCTGCATTGTAAGCCGTTACACAGCTAAGATATGTATAACAACAACAACAACAACAAATATATACATATGAAACTGGATATACTTACAAAGGCTCATTTATATCAAATATTATAGGAGAGGGGGCCTTTTTGGTGACTGCCAAAACAAACCTAATGAAAGATACAAATATTATCTTGCAGTCAAATACACAGTACTGATTTTTTTCTTGAAAACCTGGGTTATACTTACTGCCATCTTTTAATCGTGTGTCCAAAGGGAAACAGTGAAGAAGCTGAAGAGCCTAAAGAATTAACAAAACAAACAAAAAAAAAACCCCTACTTTATATGAGGTAAAAATTTAAAGAAAAGCAACAAAGTCTCACAGCCACTCTTGCACTCTCAGTGTCCATTTCTCTCTCACTGCTCCCTATGGAATAAACTTTACCATTTAAAAAAAACTTTTTTGGGGGTGGTTGGACTACACCTGGTGATGGTAAAGGGTCTTCCTGGCAGTGCCTAGAAGGATTGTTTGTGGTACCTTATCACTTGTATTATCGATCTGGTCCCTTTATTATTATTTTTTATAAACCTCTGTGGTAGTAGCATCTTTTTATACAGCATTTTGCTCTTCAAAGAACTCATCTTTTTTATGCGCATTTAAAAAAATTTTTATTTTACCACAGTGAGATATACAATTACAAAGCTGTTCATGATTAGGTTTCAGTCATACAGTGTTCCAGCACCCACCCCTTCACTAGTGCACATTTCCCACCGCCAATGTCCCCTGATTCCCTCCTCTCCCTGAGATGCCTCTATGGCAGGCATTTTGCCGCCTCTTCTCCCTCTCCTTCTACTTATCTCCCTCTCTCTCTTTATCCTTTCTCTTACACAGTGTGCCTTGCAATACATACACTTAGGAGTTTCATGTATAACCCTTTGCCTATGTTCAATGCTCAGTAAAGAACTACTCCTTAAAACAAAATTCCTTAAGTAAAATTATGTATTTAGGCTTAGAAATGATGTGCTTTTTGATACTGGCTTTAAACCCACTTGGAGGAGAGTGAAATGAATGGAGTTCTAGACTCCACTGTGAACCAGACTGTGAGTTACCTGCTGAACCTGAGTGAGAAGCAGCTGAGGATTACACTGGGTTCATTACTGTATTTTATCTATATTTCAACTGAAACTTTCATAAAAGTTTTTTAAAAAATGAAGGTAAAAACTAGAAAGAGTTTTTATTTTGAAACCAAAGGTTGCCAATAATCAATGAGTAGAAATTTGGAAAAATATGCATTTACCAAATGAGGAAGCAGAGCAGAGACCACTTTTCTAAGATGTACCACTAAGGAAGTGGGGGGGGGGGAAGCAGGAAAAAGTATAATTAAAACTTAAAAGGGAAGGGGCCAGAGAAATACTGCAGCAGGTAGGGTACTTGCATTGCAAGCGTCTACCCTGGGTTTGATTCCTGGTATCCCATACAGTCCTCCAAGCCAGCTAGGAGTGATGTCTGAGAGAAGAGCCAGGATTAAGTCCTTGGGCACAGTCAGGTGTGGCCCAAATATCTGAAAAAAACAGCAAACAAAAAAACCCCCCCCACCAAAACAGAGATGAAACAAAACAAAATCCAAAGGACCAGAGCTATGGTACTGTCGGCATGGTGCTTGCCCGGTCCATGGCTCCCCTGGGTTTGACCCCCCAGTACCCCAGATGGTCCCTTGAGCACCACCAGAAGTAATCCCTGCCATAGAGGCAGGAGTAGGAACTGAGCACCTCTGGGCGTGGTCCAAAACAAAATAACAACAAATCCCCCAAAACTTAGGGAAAAAAATGTAAAAGGCTGAAGCCAGGGCCAGAGAAAGAATACAGCGGTTAGGTTTGTCTTGCGCTGCAGCTGGCCCCTGTTCAGCCACAGCACTGCACACAGGCCTGAGTACTGACCGCTCCTTTTGGACCACTTTAGTAGTCTTTACACAAAAGGAACATCTTTAGACTACTGAGGAATTGGAGTCCCTCAATATCCAGGGATCCTCTATTTACTTTTGAATAGGTCTGTTAACATATTGGTTGCTATCTTGGACAAATTCTAGTTATCTGTCATTTAACAACAGAGCCAAGTTCTGAGAAATGCACTGTTAGATGATTCCACCGCTGAGAATGATTACACAAACCTGAATGGTTTTGTTTACTCCCCATCAGTGCAACGTGATATCTCCAAGTGAGAGTACCATTGTACGTAGCACACCAATGACCAAATGGTCACCATGCAAGAGTGTCCTTAACCTGACTTTTTTTTTTATTTTTGGCCCATGATTTTGGAGTGATTATGGCAGATTCCATGCATAAAACATTCTATCTAACACAATACCTCAACCCTCTACCAGAACAGCAGCTTTTCGCTACCACTGTTATATAACTTGACTACTTGTTTTGCATTGCTGATGAGACTCCTTCCTATAAGCCTTTTGTATATATTTAGGCTAAAAGATTTTGTTCTTGTATAAACACAAAAAGGAGAGTGGCAGTAGTGTATTTGTGAGTTAACTCTGAATTGTACCTGGGTTTCCGGCATATTTTCCAACTCTAAGCCCCAGTACCGTTTATTTTTTATAATTATTATTATTTTTTTTGCTTCTTGGGTCACACCTGGCAAAGCTCAGGGGTTACTTCTGGCTCTTCACTCAGGAATTACTCCTGGCAGTGCTAGGGGGGACCATATGGGATGCTGGGGATTGAACTGGAGATTGAATCTGGTCAGCCACATACAAGGCGAAGGCCCTACCCTCTGTGCTATCGCTCAGGCCCCAGCCCCAGTACCATTTAGATTGGAACTAATTCCTCATTCCCCTATAGGGCCCCTGTTCAGCCACAGCACTCTATTGTCCTCTACAAGGGACTGGATGGTACCAGGAAGAGAGCCACCCTGGCCATGAAATAGGATGACTCTTCGAATAATCCTTAAACTTATAAACCCTGCTCTGATCAAAGTTTAAGACAAAGGTCAGAATCAGCTTTGTTCTGACCTGATAAGCCTGTGAATGGCTTTGTAGAGAAGTAGAGGCAAGACTGTTTGTAACTGGAGACAGGACGCTGAGGGGATAGAAGAGATGGATCAATCTGAGGGGATAGAAGAGATGATCAATCTGGGAACACAGTTTGGATCATATGGCGTAATCTCCCCATGAAAGTTCATCCTATATATTTAATCTCAGGTGTAGCTATTATGCCTGTCTCTCTTACTGTGTTTATTATATAAGAAAACTAGATATAATATTATTGAAATGATTGTTTAACAGTAAGGGAGAAGAGCAGTACTCTACACTAGCATGTCTTAAGCCTTGGAAAGCAGGGGCGTGGTGCCCTGGGGATTTGCACTGGTAGCCAATTTTGACCTTTGGTTACGCCCCTGCCCCCATAGGATTAGCCTCTTGCAGTTTGGAGGTCGCAGTTTGGAGGTTAGTGCGCCGCACGCACACACGTGTGGTGGCACAGGGTTGGTGTGAGTCTGTCAGCTGGTTTGGTGGTGGCAGACTGTGCGCAGCAGTTGGTGTGGAGTGAAGTTGGAAGAAGTAAGAACTTCTGGATTTTCTAAACTGAACTGGGGCTCTTTGTTCATCGGCCAGAGGGACTGATTGTCGGCCCGAGGGTGATAGGTAACCTTATGGAACCAGACACTGTTGGAGATCCCAAATGGCCCCAACCCTAAAGTTAGAGTGTATGCCAACCCTGCCACAGCAAGTGATACAATTTTTTGCAAAGACGAAGTTCTCCATAATCTGCTGCCTTCAGGCATTTATTGTTTCTTTGCTATGTTGTTTTATATCCCATATATAATCATTATATAATCACTCTGTTAATGTCCCTCTCCATATGACTAGCTTCATTAAACATGGTACTCTCCATAAAACACAAATACAATTTTGTCTTTTCTATAGCCAGGTAGAGTGCCATTGTTTACCTGGACCACAGTTTTCCTTAAAGACCAGTTTTATATGCAGAAAGATAAGGATTAGGTAAGTAATCGGTAAGCCAACAGGTAGAATTTAATTGCACATCGACTGCACTGTAATTTGCACTACCTGACACAGGGACATACCAAGTGGGAGTTACTAGTGCATCTGTGTCAAAGAAAATTGGATGTATACCCAGCACCTGTTCTCACTTTTCCTCTAAAATTTAAGAAACACTTCTTCTTTATGTTTTGGGGGGAGGGGAAGAGGAGGGGGCATACACATGGCTGTGTTCAGGGCTTATTCCTGGCTCTGTGCTTGGGAATTCTCTATTGAGTTTGGAGGAACAACATAGGGTGCTGGCAATAACAAATGGGTCAGACACGCACAAGGCAAGCACCTTAACCAATATATAACTCTCCACCCCCAGTAGTTTTTTCTTAATGCTTTAGGATGCAAACTTACCTTATGGTTAAAATATTTCTCAAATTTTAATCTTGCCAATTCTACACACTGGGACCAGTTTCTAGGTCTTCTGCTTAGTAACTTAATAACTTGAAAACAGCCTTCTAAACTGTCTCCAGTTTGTATCTTCTAGAATGAAAGAAAAAAGCTATGAAGAACCCCAATGAGAAATATATCCACAAACACAGTGCTAACTAGTTGAAATGCCAGCACATTTATTTAATGATTTTAATTTTTTTTCACCTTCAGCTACTTGTTTCTGCCTTCCTCCTCCTCTTTTCTTTTTTAGAATGGGAACAAGAAAGGAGCACATTCAATTTCTAACTGTTAAGGTTTCTTATCTTGAAGTCATTTATGTCTTATGAGCTGTTATTATTCCTATAGAATATATACTGTAAAAAGTCTACAAATAATTTTTTATTGAAAAGCTGTCCCTTGGCAGATGCCATTCACCAACCATGAACCAGGACATATGAGTAACTCTCCGGGAGATGGACTAATGGTAGAAACGATACAGCACCGCCACACTGTGCGCAACCGCCATTACAACGTAACAATCCAGGATAACGTCAGGTCTTTATCAAAACCTTTCCCAAATATACATTGCAGTGATCAATCTGGATTGGAGCCAGCTAGGGAGCTGGCGTGGGGATGTTAGGAGTGTATGCTAACCCTGCCACAGCAAGCAACAGGGTTGGTAGGAGTCAGTGACTTTTTGGTGGTGGTAGGGACACACTGGTAGTGGGAGTGGTGTTGAACAATGAATGTCTGTGACAACTGTACTGTGAAGAAAGTTGTACTTTGTAAATCATGGTGTTTTAATAAAAAAAAAGAAAAAAGCTGTCCCTTTATAAATCCTCATACTGTTGCTGGGAATGTGAACTGATTCAACATCCGTGGAAGATACTATAGGCTTCTCAGTATATTAAAAATGAATTTAATGCATGATCCATCCAGCAGTTCCAGCAAATCCACACCGGAGTCTCCACCCAAAGAACATGGAAACACTAGTTTGAATAGATAAACGCACACCTACATTCAGGGCAGTCCTTTGTAAATACCTTAGCTATTTACAAAAGCTAAGGTATGGAAACAGCCTAAGTGCTCAACCACAGACCAGTGATAAAGAAAATAGGATACATAAACACAATGGAATCATTGTGAATACAACGATAAGAAGATGAACTCTTGTCATTTGTGATACCACGAACAGACCTCTTCCAGGTCATGCAGAGTGAAGTCAGAGGAGAAAAGAACAATATTGGATGATTTTATTCACATATTGGATACTAAGAAGTCAAGCAACATAACAAACACAAAGAAAACAAACTCTTGGACTCAAGATGACAGAACTAAAGTGTATAAAGAGGGATGGGAGCTGAAGTTAGGTAAAGGGTCAAAAGAACTGTGGTGGTTGAATATTGCTATTTTGGCAATGGGTGAGGCACAGTAATATACCTTGAAGAATCAGGAAAGCACATCCCTAAAAGATAGTGGTGTAAGCTAACACTAAGTCAATGAATGTACTGGAATAGGTAAGTCAGTTAAAAAAGAAACAATACAACTCTGAAGCTGCTGTTACCATAAGAGTACTGAGTTGATAACTATTTATGAAATTTCCATTAGAATTTATCTGCTCTTCCCTTGAAGAGTTTAAGCTATAAATTTTGTTTTGTAATCAAAGGGTTAGAATATTATACTTGTTAGCTTAAATAAAATGCTAATTTGTGGATCAAATTTAATCAAAATAGGTAATTCCTTGATTTAACAAAATTGAAAAAAAGAACGTGTGACCTGCTAATTTCGAGATTACCAATATGTATAATATGCAAATAATATTATATTCTCTCTTAAAGAAAATGAAATAAACGATTTGTAGGCAACTTGAAAATAAAGACTACACTAACAGTGTTATGTTTGCATTAAAATACATCAAATATTTTACCTGTAACACCTCTTCTGCAGATGAATAGGTTTGCCAAAATTTGTTAAACAGTGAAGGCTTGTGGGAAAAGGAACTTTCAAACTATAAGGGAAAGAGCATATATTTACCAACAGAGTTAAAGGTTAAAACTATAAGAATATATATTTACCAACAGAGTTAACGGCTGAAACTATAAGGGAAAGATCATATATTTACCAAGAGAGTTAAAGGCTAAAACTATAAGGAAAGAGCATATATTTATCAACAGAGTTAAAGGCTAAAACTATAACAGAAAGAACATATATTTACCAACAGAATTAAAGGCTGAAACTATAAGGGAAAGAACATATATTTATCAACAGAGTTAAAGGCTAAAACTGTAAGAATATATATTTACCAACAGAGTTAAAGGCTGAAACTATAAGGGAAAGAGCATATATTTATCAACAGAGTTAAAGGCTAAAACTATAATGGAAAGAACATATATTTACCAACAGAGTTAAAGGCTAAAAATACGGCTTTTTTCCCTATTTCTTGAAAAAAAGGCCTTTATTACCTTATCTCTTGCCCACTGAATCGTATGTTCAATAGCAGCTGGAAAGGATTTTAGGGTACAAAACGGTATTTCCTCTTCTGGGGATCCCGCTAATTTATAAAATATAATAGAGAATTATGAAGAAGCAATGAAAACTTGATTCTCTGAGTTTAAAAGCATTTTAAGAATGAAAATTTAGTGAGCTGGGGGAGATAGCTCAGGGTTAGGGGGCACGTACCTTGCATGTGCAAGGACCCAAGTTCTATCCCTGGCACTGCATGAATACGGCCCTGAGCACTGCTGGGTATTGCCCTGGTGGCCCCCAGCACTGCGGAGTCTGAATCACCGAATCCAGCATTGAACCATCTGGCTTGGAGTGTCCCTGGACTCTCTGAACATAGCTTAGAAGGCCTCCCTTAAATAAAATAAATACATAAAATTCAGAAGTCAGTATGACAGCTCAAAGGACTGGTGTGCATGCCTGGCACAAATTTCTCTGAGTTTGATCCCTGGAACTCTAAGATATATAAAAACCAACTTTATGATGCTCCCAATTATGAAAGTTGGGTCGATCTTTTTATTAACATAAAGTGGACAATTATTTCTCAAATGATAAAAAGGTATTAACGTAAACTACACACACACACACACACACACACAGACATTTTGATCCTCTAATGGAGCAAAACAAGCTTTTATTGGGTCACCAGTTCAAATATTGTTAGAAAGCTTCTCAGGTAGCTGAGAAACCAAAAAAATTGAGATGTCAAAATGAAAAAAAGAAATCTAGTAGATTAAATAAATGAAAAAAAAATTGCAAGCATATTATGTGCAGGAATCATTGGCAGATCAAAAATAGGAAGATTAAGGAGGTTAAATAAAGCTTTTACTTGATGACAAAAATTATATGGAAGCAGAATATTTGCTTTTTAAAATTATTTTACTTACATGACTGTTATAGGATTCAGTCAAGTGGAGGTACAATAATTTCAGTGTGTCCCTTTAGTGCCCATTGTTCCAGAATCTAGGAGGGGTCGTAGATTTGCTAAGCAGCGACTATTAGAAGATATAGATAACACACATAAGACAGTAACAGTGTTAAGCAAAGAACATTCTACCACTTTCGACTAACCATTTCACACATCGCTTCTTAAACGGAACAGTTTAAGAGACAGGAATATTGATATTGAACAACTCATCCATGCCTTTATCATCCAATTTTGTTGCTCAATCTAGCAATTTCTGTCTCTATTTCCTATCCACACCGCACGGCCCCTGAACCCCCAACCATGGCACCTACACACACACACACACCCCTACACCCACAACCACACACACTTATCTAATTCCTAATTCTGGGCTTTAAAATTTTCTTTGTTTCTAAATTTACTCAGAGCTTTTTTTTTTTTTTTTGCATTCTTTTGCATTCTATTTTTCTTTGGTTATTTCCATACAAATACAGTATTAACAAATCAACAAAAATAAGCACAGTGAAGGAAAAAGCAGAATGCTATGAAAGATTATTATAGCAGAATCTAATTTAGATTTTAGGTGCAAAAGAAATATTTAGAGGGCCGGAGCGATAGTTCAGCAGTTAGGCGTTTGCCTTGCATGCAGCCGGCCTGTGCCGGCCCAGGTTCGATCCCCCGACATCCCATATGGTCCCCCGAGCACCGCCAGGAGTAATTCCTGAGTGCAGAGCCAGGAGTAACCCCTGAGCATCGCTGGTGTGACCCAAAAAAGAAAAAAAAAAAGGAAATATTTAGAAACATTTCGCCTGAAGATGAAAAAAAAGGAGGAAAGAAACCAAACACGAAGAGTATGTAGACAGTCAAGAATATGTAGTCATGAGAGTTTTACAGTAAGACAGACTCTTTCCTGAGGCTGGAGAGAGTGTGTGCAAATCCCTGGGGAAAAAGTGTTGGATGCACTGGAAGAACTGGGAGAAAGAATGCATAGTGAAAAAAGAGGAACCAGGGGGAAAATATGGACTTTAAAAAGGATGGTAGACATGAGGGTACACACTCAATGATAAACATCAATGTCATCTGAAGGAATTTAAAATTTTATCTTAGGTATAAAGAACAACGTAGAAGGTTAAGGCTTGATTGGAAATGTCCAATAGGAACATAGAGAATAAATAAATTTGCAACTTTTGGTCTTTAAGTGGAAAAGAAGTGAGAACCAAAGAAAGATAAATTACAAACCTCAAATTTTTAAGAACATACCTGTCTACATATCTCCTGGCTTCCACATTATCTAATGCTGTAATAATTAGATCTTGTTTATTATAGAAATCATCATTGTAGACAGCCTCAGTGTCTGGACAGACTTTGTTCAAGTGTGCATCTATTTTTAGCTGAGGATTTATTTTCAGGGTAGCATCAGCAGCAGTATAGCTCTTAGGTTTCTAAAAAAAAAAAAAACAGAAATAGATGTTCATCAGAAAAAGAGGCTATGACTGAACCTATATGCCCACATTAGTCAGGAATATATATGTGTATATTAAATGAGAATGTAATAACAATTTTCATCTTTAACTTATTGAAAGTATACTCATTATAATCACACATAAATGATTTATATAATTAACAATGCAATTTAGTCCGAATAATCTGTACATTTTAAAATTTCATTTATTTATTTTATGATAACAGTGAGATAGACATTTACAAAATTGTTTATGATTGGGTTTCAGCCATACAATGTTTCAGTACCCATACCTCCACTAGTGCACATATCCCACCACCAATGTCCCCAGATTCCTTCCCCCCCACCCTCAGCCTTCCTCTAGAGCATGCTCTTTTCCTCTTCTCTCTTTCTCTCTCCTCGTCCCCCCACCCCCACGCACTGTGGCTATCATGCATATCCCTTTGCTTACATTTATGCTCAGATCTAGTCTGGTGTTAGCATTTCTACCATTTAGTACATTATATATACTAATTATACTATTCTATAGTTGGTAGAGTCCAACATTGCTCCAAGGGATTGCTCTCATGAGCGGGGAGAGACCTTGCTGGCCGGACTCGAGTGGAGTTTTGGGCCCTGCCCTTTCCTCCGCCTCCATGCCAATTGCCCCGAAGAGAGAGACCCACCCATGCCAGACCCACATGTCCTTGGCGTGCGGCTGCTTTGCAGCCGCGGTGGTATTTTTTATAGAATACTGAATTTTGCATAAGGTTCTTCCCAATTTCTTTCACATTTACACATAGTAAACAGTTATAGACATGTTTTAACTGATACCAGTAAGCCAGGGAAGAAGCCAGAGCAAAACCACATATCATGCAGTCAGTCATTCTCAACATCCAGACGCCATAGTTCCTCAGAGCTCCATCCAAGAGAAAACCAATCTTCCCCCTTTAAGATTCATCAGTAAATGCTCGGTTTGAGAGCCTTCTACTGAGACTATACCACCTACATGATAAAGCCTGGCAAGCTACCGTGTTTTATTTACTTTTTATGCCAAAGACTAGTAACTATTATGGACCTCAGTTCTATAACCTGAAGAATGGTTTCGGGCTCCTCCCGTCCCTGTAGCAAGTAGATGCCCTTGGTTGCACTTGCTTGTGACAGGATTAATGGAGCTGTTACTAGTGCCCACTCGAGAAAACCGATGAACAATGGGAAGACAGTGACAGTGAGATATTATATATATATATATCAATGCCCAGGGGTTACTCCTGGCTCTTCGCTCAGGAATTACTCCTGGCAGTGCTCAAGCAACCGTATGGGATGCTGAGGATCGAACCTCGGTCAGCCGTGAGAGTGTCTGGGGTGCGCTGGCTGGCGGGCGCCTGGGGCTGTGGTAGAGCCCCAGGTCTCGGCAGAAGGTGGAACTACAACCCCCAGAAGTCCGAGCGGAACCGGAAGTAAACCGTCATTTTGAACTCTCACCCCCGCCTGCCTGCATCTCAGGTAGAGTGTCTGGGGGTCTTGCGGCCGCTTATTATTACTAAAACTAGGAAATTCAACACCAAGGGTAGGTAATACCCTCAAGAAAAAAGAAACAGTACACTAGAGGAATCTATCCCTGAACACTGCAACACCATGGGAAAACAACGCAGATCCCCAGCTCAAAGAACAGATGAAGGAATTGACTGTGAAGAATCAAAAAGAATACAGATATGCATGACCTTGGTCAGCCGCATATAAGGCAAATGCCCTACCCAGTGCTATGGCTCTGGCCCCAATATATCATTATATTATATACAATTAATATGTATTATTATATTATATATTAAGTATATATACCAAGTATATCACTTGATCACTTAGCATACCGTTATTCATTGATTTGCTCGAGTGGGCGACAGTAACATTTCCATTTGACCCTATCATGTGCCAGTGTAGCCCAATGGCATCTGCTTGCTTCAGGAATACGAAGAGCCTCAAACCGTTTGTTCAGTGTGTTGAGGAAGAAGTCTGACCATCTTGTAGGTGGGCGGCCATGTGATCTTTTGACATACTGTGGGATCCAGTAGGTAATGGCTCTAGTCCAACGGTTGTCTCCAAATCGCATTACATGTCCAGCCCATCTGATTTTTGAGGCCTTCGCAAGCGGAGACAGCGTCCCTGCCTCTGGAACAGCTACAGAGGTCGGAACTCCAGATTTCTTCTCTCACTTGAGTGAGGCATGATATTCCCAGCATAGCTCTTTCGATTCGTCTTTTTGGGAGACCCGAATAGCATTCTCATCCTGCTTTCATAGGGCCCAGGTCTCTGAGGCGTATGTTAATGCAGGGAGAACGGTGGAGTTGAAGAGATGTGCCCGGAGCTGGAGGTTCTTTGTCTGTTTTGCTATTTCTTCAATGCTTTTGAAGGCCTTCCATGCCACTCTCTTCCTCCTGTGCAGCTCAGCTTTTGGGCCGTTCATCATGTTGACTTCTTAAACTAGGTACACATAACTGCTGCATTCAGAGATGTTTGTTCCATTGAGAGTGAATGGGGCCTCTGGAACTAGTTCATTTTTTATGAGCATAGTCTTGTTGAGATTCAGCTGTAGACCTATCTTTCCACATTCTCAGTCGAAGTCAGCCAGCATTTGTGCTGCTTGGCTTATGTTTGGTGTTATTAGAACAATGTCATCAGCGAGCGTAGGTGGTGTAGTTGCTGACAGTCTAACTTTTGCTCCCATTCCTTCCCATTCTAATTGTTGCATGATGTTCTCGAGGGTGGCGCTGAAGAGTTTTGGTGAAATGGTATCACCCTGCCGAACCCCTCTTTTGACATCGATGATCACTTCTTTGTAGAATGGTGAGATCTTGGTGGTGAATCCGTAATACAGCTCATGAAGGATCTTGATGTATTGGGTTTGAACGCTCTATTTGGCTAGGGGCTTCGATGGCCGCTTCAGTCTCCACAGAATCAAAGGCTTTCTTTAAATCAATGAACGTGAGACAGAGCGGCAACTTGAACTCTCTACAAACTTCAATTAGCTTGATTATTGTGTGGATATGGTCAATTGTGCTGAATCCTTTTCGGAAGCCAGCTTCGCTCGCATGGTTGTCCTTCATCTAATGTTCTGCCAATCCTGTTCAGGATGACTCAAGTGAACAGTTTGTAGATGACAGACAACAGGCAGATGGGGGCGATAGTTGCCAGTGTCGTGAATGTCTCCCTTCTTGAGCAGTAGAACTGTCCTGCTGGTTTTCCATTGGGAGGACACCTTGCATTCAGACAGGTGGAGTGTGAAGAGCCGAGCTAGTGTATTGATGAGTACTGACGGCAGATTTTCAGCTGTTCGGGTCTGACTTTGTCTGGGTCTGGGGCTCTTCCCTTCTTTACTGACGGAAATGGCATGTCGGATTTCAGAAATGAGAACGTTGGGAACAACATATCCATACTGTGGAATTTGGTATGTGGGTAGGTGGATGTGGCTATCAAAGAGATCTGAGTATAAGTCATGGATAATCTTCTCCATTGCCTTTCTGGAAGATGTGATAGATCCATCAGAACGTTGGAGGGCAGTCATCTTGGTTCTCTAGTTGAAGGACAGGTGGGCATTGCAAATGCTTTTCCCAGCTTCTGCTGGGGAATATATATATATATATATATATATATATATATTTATATATATATATATATATATATATATATATATATATATATATATTTAAACACCTACCTATATACTAGGTGGTGTATATTTAAATCCCATTAATGAATGCAGTCATATGTATCTGTACTTTTCCTTCTGGCTAATTTCACTCTGCATGATCTTCTCCATGTCCATCCATTTATAGGCAAATTTCATGACTTCCTTTTTCCTGACAGCTGCATAGTGTAGATCCTTTGTGTAGATACACCATAGCTTTTTAATCCAGTCGTCTGTTCTCAGGTACTCATACTATTTCCAGGTTCTGGCTATTGTGATAGTGCTGTGATGAATATAGAAGTGCAGATGGTATTTCTGTGTAAATTTTTGGGTCTCCAGGGTATATTCCCAGGAGTGGTATTGCTGGGTCAAATGGGAGCTCAATATCGTTTTTGAGGAATGTCCATTTGTTTCCAAGAGGTGCACCAGTTGACATCCCCTCCCCCTCACCCAAAATGGATTAGAGTCCCTTTCTCCCTGCATCCATGCCAGCACTGGTTGGTTGTTGTTGCTCTTTTGGATGTGTGTCAGTCTCTGTGGTGTGAGATGATATCTCACTGTTGTTTGATTTGCATCTCCCGGATGAGTAATGACAAAGAGCACTTTTTCATAAGCCCTTTGGCCATTGTAATTTCTTCTTTATCAAAATTCCTATTCATTTCTTCCTCCCATTTCTTAATGGGGTTGGATGTTTTTCTTTTGTAAAGTTCTACTAGTGTCTTATATATATTTGATATTAAGACCTTATCAGATGGGCATTTGTTGGATGACAGGCCTAGCTAGCTGGGAGCTTTGCTGTTTAATCCACTCACAGCTTAATCTATTTGCATGTTCTGGGTTCAGCTGAGCACAGGGAGAGCCAGTAGCAGCTCTGCCCCACGTATCTGAGTCTCTCTCAGGTATTTGATATGCCAAAAGCCAGTAACAATTATAGACCTCATTCCCAGCAGAGCCTTGCAAGAAGCCAGAGGAACCCTCACACCATGAAGGCCACCATTTTCAACATCCAAACTCCACAGCTCGGTCCAGAGCTCCACCCAGCAGAAGAGTCCATCTTCCCGTCTCAGGTTCATCAAAAAAAGCACAAGATAAGAGCCTACTATTGAGAGTATTCCACCCACACGGCAGAGCCTGGCAAGCTACCCATGTTTTATTTGATATGTCAAAAACCAGTAACAATTATGGACCTCATTCCCATGACCCGAAAGAATGGTTTGAGGCTCTTCGTGTTCCTGGAGCAAGCAGATGCCCTTTGGCTGGGCTACACTAGCATGCGACAGGACGTATGGAGATGTTACTGGTGCCTACTTGAGCAAATCAATGAACAATGGGAAGACAAGTGATACAAGTGAAGTGATAAGTCAGGGCTCATACTAATGAGATTTCTCTTCTATGTAAACACGGATGGAGGGTGTGGCGTATAGAAGTCTCTTGACTCTGAATGAGTAACTTATGACTTATTATTTTACATCTACTAAGACTTTTATGTTATCTAGATTGGGCCAGCTTCCCTTTATATCCCTGGACCCAGCGTGGGACAGTTTGAATTCTGAGACTTCCACCCTGGCTACGTTGAGACTATCATTTAAGATTATAGGAAGGATCATACTAGCTTGCTCTCAAGCAGGCTAGTGTGACCCTTTCAATATACAGAGATTGAGATACTCAGAATTACTCTGGTGCAGATAATAAGAAGGACCTTGTAGGTACCATCTAGATTACATGAAGCCCATGAAATTAAGATGCATTAGGCATTATTTTGTACCAGCCGCCTCTCTCCCT
This sequence comes from Cryptotis parvus, assembly GCA_021461705.1. Taxonomy (NCBI): domain Eukaryota; kingdom Metazoa; phylum Chordata; class Mammalia; order Eulipotyphla; family Soricidae; genus Cryptotis; species Cryptotis parvus. The sequence goes on along the minus strand of JAJIBD010007668.1, from coordinate 72,473 downwards.
CTCTCTCCAGTGTTTTACATAAGAGATAATCTCAGAAGGGATTAGTCCTTGGCTTAATCCTTTGTTTATACCTGTAGTAGGGGGTGGCACCACCCTTCTACACTCTTCTACTATCTAGAAGCTGTTTAGGGTTCTTTGAGGACAGGACCCTCCCTGAAGTTAGAATTACTTTTGTGTAGTGGGGGGACTGACTTGAGGTACTGCTCTTCTCTTTGGTAGGAGGTAGAACTCTCTTGGGTGGGCCTCCTCTCTGGTGAGATTCACTTTGGTAGGACTCTCTCTGGTAAAATCATCTTTGGTAGGAGACTTGGGCTCTTGTGTATGATCTAAGTTCTGACCAGAGCTAGAGGTCTTCCATTATATTGGACTGAGGTGCTAGAGCTCTTTACTATTAAAAGCTTTTTTGGAACTGCACCGACACATGAGTTTTCATCCATTCCCTGGTGGCCTCGGAGTAGAAGAGAACTTCTGTCCTGATACTGCTGGCTCCCTGACAGGCATTGGGTGAATAATTTTTCTCATTCTCTGGGATCTTTTGTATCTTGGTGACCGTTTCTTTGGAGGTGTGGAAGCTTTTCAGTGTCATAAAATCCTGTATGTTTATCTTTGCTTCCATTTGCTTTATCAGTGGTGTTTCATCTTTGAAGATGCCTTTAGCTCCATGTCACAGAGGGTTTAGACTATGTATTCTTTGATGTACCTTATAAGATTCATGTCTGATGTTGAGATGTTTAATCCATTTTGACCTGATTTTGTGTTTGGCATTAGAAAGTGGTCTAAGTTCATTTTTTTTACATGTAGTTGCCCAGTTTTCCCAGCACCACTTGTTGAAGAGGCTTCCTTTGCTCCACTTACTATTTTTTTGCTCCTTTATTGAAAATCCAATGTTCATATATTTGAGTGTGTCAGGATACTCAGTTCTATTCCAAAGATCTACAGGTCTGTCTTTATTTCAAACCATGCCGTTTAATTACGAATGCCTTGTAGTACAGATTGCAGTTGGACAAGGTGATGCTTCCCATCTTCTTTTCCCCAAGAATTGCTTTAGCTATTCGTGGGGGTTCATTAGTCCACACAAATTTCTTAAGTGTTTGGTCATTTCTTTGAAGAATGTCATGGGTATCCTTATAGGGACGGCATTGAATCTGTATAAAGCTCTAGGGAGTATACCATTTTGACAATGTTAATTCTCCCAATGCATGAGCAGGAAATGTGTTTCCATTTCCTCCATTTCCTGTATAAAAATTTAAATCACCTCTAAATATTTTTTTAAAATTTATTATACTACCATGAGATATACAGTTACAAAAAGGTTCATATTTGGGTTTCAGTCATACAGTGCCCCAGCACCCATCCCTCCACCAGTGCCCATCTCCCCACCAATGTCCCAATTCCCCTCCCCAGCCTGTGTCTATGGCAGGCAATGTTCATCTCTCTCTCTCTCTCTCTCTCTCTCTCTCTCTCTCTCTCTCTCTCTCTCTCTCTCTCTCTCTCTCTCTCTCTCTCCTCTCTTACACATTGTGGCCTGCAATACATATAGAAGTTATGTCTATTCTTTTGCCTACTATCAATGCTCAGTTCTACACTGGTATTATCATTTACCATAATTATTAGTACAATGTTCCTTTCTCTGTATTACCTAACCTCTGCCTCCCATATATTTGTAGTAGATTCTACCCACTGATAATACCTCCTGATTCGTGTTTTGTCTGACCTTGGATAGTGGTATCATGCTATTTTCTTTTAATATCCCTCAAATAAATGCAGTCATAATATATCTGTCCTTTTCCCTCTAATTTCACTCAGAATGATCCTCTCCATGTCCATCTATTTATAGGCAAATTTTATAACTTCGCTTTTTCCTAACAGCTGCACAGGTTTCCGTTGTGTAGAGGTACCAGTTTCTTTGTCCAGTCATCTGTTCTTGGGCACTCTGGATGTTTCCAGATTCTGGTTATTGTGAATAGTGCGCTATGAACATAGAAGTGTAGATGGAAGTCACCTCTAAATTACAGCTAAGTGCTTTAGAATTCTTAAAATACTAAAATCCAATTAAGAGTACATTCTCTACTAGTCATGAAGTTTGAGCTGGATGAAAGTCTAGAAAAATAAGGAGGGCATTCAGAAAAAATTGGAAAGACAATGGCAGAAAATGGGATCTCAAAAGCATGGCTCTAAGGAGAGAGACAGTTACAAAGACTGCATTTATCTGCATAACATAATAGGTAATATTATGATACCAATATCCAAGGTCAAGTGAAACATAGATCAGGGAGGTCCTGTCAAGGTGGAAATTATCACAACGTGTAGGTTTCAGAGGGCTAGGTAAGACAGAAAATGGAACAGTGTGCTACTGTGAGGGGTACTAATGCCAACCTAGACTGGGCTTAATAGGGCAAAGGATCATGACAACCCTTTAATGTATGTTCTGTAATCCATGTCTGGGAGAGGAAGGGGAAAGAGAAAGATAGAGGAAATGGAAAGAAATAAAGAACCTGCCATGGAGGAGGGGCTGGGGGGGGGGGGAGGGGGGGGGGGGGCGTTGGTGGTGGGAGATGGGCACTGGTGGGGGATGGGTGCTACTGTTGCCAACAAATATGAACTTTAATACTTTGTAATTGTAAAAATAAAAATTAAAAAAAATCTAAAAAAAAAAAGCATGGCTCTGCTAGTAGTATTTGTAGACCATCTTGTTTAAATTAAAGCACAGTCTGTGTGTGTGTGTGTGTGTGTGTGTGTGTGTGTTTTGAGGGGGCACATGCTGTTGTGCTCAGTGTTTATTCCTGCGGGTGTTGAAAAGATGGTATGTGGTGCTGAGTTGGAACCAGGCCAGGCACAAGTGAGGCAAGTGCACTACCCACTGCATTTTCTCCCTTCAGCCCCCAAGCAACCAGTTTTAATGGCATTTCTTTCTCCAACATTGTTAGGCTAACATGTTTAATTCTCAATACTGGTAGGTAAATATAAAGTGAAAACTTTGTTAGATTTCAGTAAAATAAGAACGAATAGGCCTTCAAATTCTTTTACAAAGAAAACTTCAAATGTTAAAATAATTAATTTTGTGGTTATGTCTATAAGAGACCCTTTAACTTAATTGTTTATATCCAAACAGTTGAGGAAATTAGGTTAACCAAGCTCCCTGCTTTACTTGTTTTCCTGTCATAATATATCTACACTTAATTTACTAGATTACTTAATTTACTACATCTAATTTACTAGATAAACTGCTGACAATAAAATGAAAAACATTTCTAAAGTACAAGCAAATTTTCCTCAGTCCTTACTTTTTCTTTACCACCTCCAGAAAAAGAAAAGAAAAAGCTCCAAGGATTTGCTCACAGGTGCGGGGAGGGGCCACACTGGCAGGACTTGGAGGGGGATTTGAGCCCCTCCTCCCATTCCTCCACCTCCATGCCAACAACCCCAGAAGAGAGACATGCCAGACCCACAGCCACGTTGGCAACCCAGGAAGACAGACGATCCAGATCCAGACCCACAGCTGCGCTGCTCGGTCCCACATGGAAGCAACCCATGGAGCTCCGGAGGCAGTAAAGGGCTTGGCCAGGGTTGGCCAAGTCCAACATAGCTCCAAGGTTTTCTCACATGTGCGGGGAGGGGCCATGCTGGCCAGACTTGGAGCAGGGACTTGGCCCCTCCTCCCATTCCCTCCACCTCCATGCCAGCAACCCGGGAAGAGAGACCTACCAGACCCACAGCTCCGTCGGCGGCCGTCTTAGATAGTACTGGATGTTAGGATCATCCAGTTGGCACACGACAGTCTTAAATAGTACTATATGTTAGGATCGGGTCCTTCCCAGGATCTTTCACATTTTTATACACTGTATACAGTTCTAGGCAGGTTCTAGCTGTGGCCCATCATTCCAGTGAGTCTAGCAAGAAGCCAGAGGAACCCCCACACCATGAGGGCAATCATTCTCAACATCCAGACTCCACTGCTCCTCAGAACTCCACCCAAGAGAAAACCTGATCTTTCCCTGTTGAGTTTCATCAGTAAATGCTCGAGATGAGAACCTTCTACTGAGAGTATACTACCTACATGGCAGAGCCTGGCAAGCTACCTGTGTTTTATTCGATATGCCAAAAACCAGTAACAATTATGGACCTCATTTCCACGTCCTGAAGGAATGGTTTGAGGCTCTTCCTGTTCCTAGAGCAAACAGATGCCCTTGGGCTGTACTTGCTTGCAACAGGATGTATGGAGATGTTACTGGTGCCTGTTCAAGCAAACTGATGAACAACGGGAAGACAAGTGACAAGTGATTACTTTTTCTTGACATATATTTTGAACTCTAATAAAAAGACTGAAAACAAGCATTATTTTACAGTGAATGGTCATTTTAAGTCATCAAACAAAATAAAGAGAGCAGATTATAAATTTATTTATAAATAAATTTATTTCAAGATTATAAATTAATCTCTAGGATCAGAAGTGAAAACAAACAAAAATACCCAGCAAAAAAACTAATTACTAAATTTGTAATCTGTAGAACTTCAGCTTAGGAGCCTAGTTTCTATATACTTTGTTTAAAAAATTTGCTATGTGGATACATCTTAATTATAAAGAAATTAAAAAGCAAAATAAATAACTCATGATTTATAATTCAATTTTTTTATCTAAAAAATAATGCAATATTTCAGTTTATTAAAATTTAAAAATTTCCCCTAACATTATTCTCATTGTGATAATTTGAGAAATTGTAGCAAGGTCTTTTTTTTTTTTTTTTTGGGTTTGGGGGTCACACCCAGCGATGTTCAGGGGTTACTCCTGGCACTGCATGGGGGGACCATATGGGATGCTGGGGATCGAACCTGGGTTGGTTGCCTGCAAGGCAAATGCCCTACCTACTGGACTATCACTCCGGGCCCCCAAAACTATAGCAAGTTAAAGAACGAACTGGCTAAGCACCATTTCGTATTCATTAAAAAAGGAAATATTTTCATATAACACAGTAGATGATTTCAATTTGAAACAGAATAAAAACACACCTGAATATGATGAGGACGAAACAGGAACTGTCTATTCAAGTTGGACTTTTCTATTAAGTCAGGATCTGTAACTGTGATCTAGTACCAAGGAAAAGGAAATAAATGATACAACATCATTTTAGAACAATTCTCACTTTTCTCAGAAAGACTTAAACTCTCAAAAATAATTCTGAATTATGCTGGCTGGTTAAAGTTACAGTAATAAAGGTATCCTGAAATTACCCATACAATCTTCCCCTCCTCCTCTGCTCCTAACTGCCGCTGTTGTTGCCATGCTTGGGCGGTGTCACATATACACGCTGTGGGCATAAACTGTACATCTTAGCTTAGTGCACTGGGGGTGCACATACTTGCTTATGGCACTGACTGCACTGGCAAAGCCAGGGACACATCCACACTAATTTGGGGTGGTGTCAAGCATCAAAGTATGTGGGGGGCCAGAGCGATAGCACAGCGGGTAGGGTGTTTGCCTTGCACACAGCTGACCCAGGTTCAATTCCCTGCATCCCATATGGTTCCCCAAGCACCGCCAGGAGTGATTCCTGAGTGCAGAGCCAGGACTAACTCCTGAACATTGCTGGGTGTGACCCAAAAAAAAAAAAAAAAAAACAAAGATAAATACCAAAATATTGGCTGCCTCACATCAGGAAGGCATTCTATTCAACTGTGTCTTGGGGCCTCTCTAATGCTACTAGTTTTAGTTGATATTTAATTATAATTAATGTTTGTTTTTCAGAGGAACAAGCCAAACCACTGAAACCAACTGTAATTCCTATTTGAAACTTTTCAAAGTGTTCATAATAAAACAGGTAATATCAGTATTGTAGCTCAGCAAACTATAAATGTGAACTATAATACAACTTTAAGCCATTTAATTAATTGTTCATTCACAGTCACTATTATAAATCTTTAACATCACTCTTCGGAGAAGCTAGTTTAAAGCATTGAAAGGCAGTAGAGAAAATGGGGGGAAAAGTTTTAATTTAAACAAGATTTAACCAATTAACTCATACTCCTAAGAATTTAAAGTGTATACTTATATACATAATTTCCTCTTTTGATAATCACTAACTTAAACTCTATCTAAATATACACATAACAACCCTTTAATGTATGTTCTGTAATCCATAGTCTGGAGGGGAAGGAAAAGAGAAAGAGAGAGAAATGGAAAGAAATAAAGAACCTGCCATGGAGGAGGGCTGGGGGGGGAGGGAACCGGGGAGCGTTGGTGGTGGGAGATGGGCACTGGTGGCGGGATGGGTGCTGCAACACTGTATGCCCAAAACCCAAATATGAACTTTTTAATTGTATATCTTTGTAATTGTAAAAATAAAAAAACTTAAGAAAAAAAAATAAACTCTATCTAAATATTCAATTTTTGGTTAGCTTTTTCTCAGATTTAATAATTACTATGTAATAGAAACAAAATAAAATCAATGTGCTTATAGTTTACAGTTCCACAGTTGATCTTTACCAATGATATTATGAGGTCAGTATTACAGATATAGCGTTTTACAGCGTTAGGGAAAGTGAGAAATGTAGAATTAAAGATGCTAAAAGTGCCTAACTTTATTTTTTGGGGGAAAAGGGGCAGAAGTGGACAACACACCTGATGATGCCCAGGGCTTATTCCTGGTTCTGCACTCAATTATTCCTGGCAGTTCTCAGGGGACCATGTGGGATGCCAGGAATTGAACTTGGGTCTGCCTTGATAAGGCAAGCATCATACCTGCTGCACTATCATTCTGTCCCCTAAAATCTCCTAAGTCTTAAAAAGTGGTTAGAGTACTATCAGAATCCTCCAATTTCTAGTTTACCTTCAAAAATCAGTGCAGTCAAATACGGTTTACAAATGTGCAGCAACAGAAACATAATTCTACGTGGGAAGAAATTATATCTTACCATGCCTTTCTCTTTGCCTGTGCCAACGCCAAGCAAAGCAAAATTTTTTAACATTTCACAGCCTATGGCTCCACAACCTACCTATGGAGAAAAAAAATGATATATCTCAGATTAAGTCAAACAAGAGCTACTAACTAAAGAGAAATTTCACTCATATGTTGTTTAAAAAAATACAATTTTTTTGAAGGGGGGATGCAGTGTGAGTAGCGTTCAGTGGTGCTCAGGACTTATCTTGGCTCAGAGCTCACTCCTGGTGCGACCATATATATGGGATACTAGAGATCAAACCTAGGTCAATCACATGCAAGGCAAGCAACCTACCTGCTGTACTATCACTCCAAATAAACGTTTTTAAAAAGTAAGTCTACCATTTGTGATTCTTCTATTTAAAAATATTTAAGTGTTATGATTCCATTATAATCATCAATTAAAAAATACATAATAAAGAAAAGAATATTTATAATATATTAAATTTAATATTATTAACTCTAATAATTAATATTATACCCTAAAGCAGAGGCATTTTAAAATTACAAAATGCCAAATGTTGAGCTTATGTTATTTTCTAGCAGCTGCCACTCTAGGTGGAGTTTGGGGATTCACAGTGCAGGGACTGAACCCAGTACCTCACAGATGTTCAACTTGTGCTCTACCACGTTAGCTTTAAATAAACAAAGAAAAAAATTCTTTATTTAAAGTTAATTTCTAAAACTCTTCTAAAGCCTGAAAACTCAAAAAATTTTCCTATTATCAATTTCATGCAAAAATGGTTTCATATACTTGTCAAAGCTCAGCAATGGCTCGTTTTCAAAACAATTTAAAAATGACTACTAAATGTCAGAAGTATTTTGGGGACTCACTAAAAAAAAAAGTCTCTTTGTGGTAAAAAAATCGTTTTATGATATTGGAGAGAGGCCTGGGCCCAAAGCACAAAAAGACACTAAAAAAAATCCATCAATTTATCAATTTGGTTAAAAAATTCATCACTGTATCACTGTCTTCCCATTGTTCATCCATTTGCTGGAGCGGGCACCAGTAACATCTCCAAACTTCCTGTCGCAAGCAAGAGTAGCCCAAGGGCATCTGCTTGCTCCAGAGACAGGAAGAGCCTCAAACCATACTTCAGGTCATGGAATTGAGGTCCATAATTGTTACTAGTTTTTGGCATATCAAATAAAATACGGGTAGCTTGCCAGGCTCTGCCATGTAGGTGGTATACTCTCCGTAGAAGGCTCTCATCTCGAGCATTTACTGATTAAATTTAAAGGGGAAAGACCAGGTTTTCTCTTGGGTGGAGCTCTGAGGAACTATGGAGTCTGGATGTTGAGAATGACTGACCTCATGATGTGTGGGTTGCTCTGGCTTCTTGCTAGGCTTACTGGGATGCTGGGTATCAGAACCTGCCTAGAACTGTATACAGTGTATAAATGTGAAAGATCCTGGGAAGGACCTGATCCTAAAATCAGTAATATCTAAGAATGTTTGCGCAGCTGCAAAGCAGCCGCACACCAAGGAGATGTGGGTCTGGCGTGGCAGGGGAAGCTGGCATGGAGGTGGAGGAAAGGGCAGAGGAGCCCAAATCTCCGCCTCCAAGTCCTGCCAGCGTGGGTCATTCTCTCGCACGTGTGAGCGGACCCTTAGAGCAATGTTGGACTCAGCTAGGGGCTGACTGAGCCCTCATTTTTAATTCGAATTGTAGAAAACCACTTAGTATTCAAAACTATCACATTCAAATGTCAATTTCTAGTGTTTTAATTCTTTGGACTAGGGGTGGAAAACTTTTTTCTTCTAGAAAAAATTGTAAATATTTCACTTGACAGGCATGTTTCTATCATAACTATAATATGTCACGATGAAGGCATGAAAGAAGCCACAGCTAATAATAAAATTCAACAAAGAGGCATTAGGATGGGTTTGGTGTATGGATCATAGTTTGCAAACTCCTGCTTGAAACACTTACTGAGCATCTACTAAATTGGGAGCTATATTTACTTATTTAACATAAATTAGCCTTAATCATTTAACTCAGTTAATTATGCTGTGCAAATCTAAGAACATTCATACTTACTAAGAAGATACTCAAATCCTGTAGCTTTTGACACAAAGTGTTTCCAATGCAAGCTCGTAATGGATCATATCTATCTCCTCTGGGAAAAAAAAGGGCATAAAAAAAAAGATTAATTTTATTACTGCTCAAACTAACTTAATGTTGTGCTTAAAATACAGTATTAAGAATTTTTCCTTAACACAATTTATCTTTGAAAGAGAAAAAATGAAGACAGAATAAGGGTTGTCTGCATTCAGTAAAATAATACATAAGCTTTTGTTAGATTCTCAATAAGATTTTTAGAACTCAAAAGATCAAGAAAGCTTACATCAGGCAATACAAAATACTAACTCTACAACTTGAGAAACCACAAAAGAACAAATTCCAAAGTAAGTTGAAAGAAGGAAATAATAAAATTTAAGAAGAAATCAATGATACAGAAATCAAGAAAACATTACAAAGGGAAAATAAAACAAGGAGCTGATTATTTGAGAAAATAAGATTAAAAAATCCCTTACTTAGAATCAGAAAGAAAAAAAGAGAACCCAAATAAACTGGATCAGAGACAGAAAGAAATTACAACAGGAAAACTCAGAAAAACAGAAGATCCTAAGAGTTACTATGAATAACTTTATACCACTATACCGAAGAACCAGATTTAAAAAAGGGAATGAATTCTTAGAAACACAGAGTCCCCAAAGATTGAATCAGGATGAAGCAGAAAAGCTAACAGAGCAATCACACAAGTAAGGAAATTAAAACAGTAATTAAAAAATCTCCCCAAGAGTTAGAACCGGGGTCTAGATGGGCTCCCTAGAGTTTGAAGAGTACTAACAAAATTCAAAGAACACCTAGTACCCACACTCCTCAAGAAACAGGAATCCTTCCTTAAGCTGGGTTGTACAGCAGGTAAGGTGCTTGACTTGCACGCCGCAGACTTGGGGTGATCCCCCATGAAAATAGAGCCAGGAGCAGGCCCTGAGCATTGCCAGGTGTGGCCTAAAAAAGAAAGGGAAGGAAAAAGAAAAAGGAATCCTTTCCAACAGCCTAATGAAGCCAATATTACCCTGATACCAAAAAGCAGAAAGAGGCACTAATTAAAGAAAATACAGACCAATATTCATGAACACCAATGTAAAGATCCTCAACAAAATCTGATCAAACCTAATCAAATAATGTATGTTTGAAAAGAACCATACACCACGATCAAGTTACATTCAAGGAACAGAAGTGGCTTAATACATAAAAATCAATTAGTACAAGATACCATATCAACAAAGCGAATGATTAGCAATCATATGATCACGTGATTAACTGATGCAGAGAAAGCTTTTGACTAGAATCAACTACCATTCAGGATAACCCTCAATAAATAGGGATAAAAGAGATAAAATTTCAAAGTAATAGTCAGTTACAACAAACCCACAGTCATTTCACATGGAAAAAAACTGCAAGCCAATCATCCAAGATCAGACACAAGGCTAGGTTGTCTTTTTTCCACTTTTATTCAACATGGTTTTGGAAGTCCTTGCCACCGCAGTAAGAAAAACAAATAAAAAGAAACCAAAGAAATTCCTCAACTCTTATCAAAAAAGTTCCAGAACAAACCAATATAGCTTAATAGTAGGCTACTGTCGGGAGCACTGCCGGGGTCCCCGACAGTGCCGGGAAGCGAAGTTCCCTTCTACCTCTGAAGCCGGCAGGGAATGGATGAAGACTCAGGAATCCTATGCAGTTTTAAAAGGGCTTTACTATTACAGAATCCAATATACAATCCAAGAGCAGGGAAAACCTCGGGACTCTGGGTTCCCAGCTAGGCCCCAGCCAGGTGTACACCAAGATGGCTGCCACCAAGTGTTGAGGCCCAACAAAGAATGGAGAGGACGGAGAAGCAAAACACCAAGGGAAGCTGAAATGGCAAAAAGGGGAAAAAAAGAGAGAGCTTCTTTCTTCTTGCAGCTTATTTTATAGCTAGAAATCTGCCCAAACTCCCCAGCCCAGACCATTCTGGGCTGGGCTATCTAGAGATGAAAACAGGAAAATAGTTCTATAGAATGTAGCAACTTCAGGGAGACCATCTGGTTGTTTACAAGGACCCAGAGCTAATTAAAAGTCTCCTAGCAGAGCTGGGAGAAGCTATAAGCTAAATGTAACTTCTCCTGGCAGGAAGGATCAAATGCCCTCAGGTAATTTCTCCCAGCACCTCACCTAATATCTTAAGCCAAGATCTGCCTGGAAATGCCTTTATAGGGTAGTGAAGGGGGTTTCTGAGATGGCATGTCTCTGTACCAAAGACTAATACTAATGCCAGTTAAATATTTCTCCAAGCCTTCACAAGAGTCTCGTCTACTTCACGGTAGTTTTGTATTTTAGTTGCCTTTGAGTTATCAGGGGAGCCATGCTTGCTTGCTTGGAGGCAAACAGCATTTCTCTCTGGTCTAATTACTTAGAGATCCAACGTGGCCAGGCAAATATGCTGGTAAGATCTAGCTAGTCCCACGATGCCTGTGGTAGCATGAGAGAATATTTATACCAGCCAGTACAGAATACATGGTCAGATAAGACTGCCACATTCAGACTACCCCCTATCTATGAAGTGACCTGCAGGAGGCAATCCAGGGCAGATGCAGAGGCCTAGGCTTGTCCTGCAACAGGCTACCAACACATAGTAGGTAGGCTACTTAATAGTAGGCTATCAACACATATAAATTGTTATATTTCTATACACAAACCATTGACAGAAGAAAAAGTATCAGGCAAAATATAAACTAAGAATCAGTTAAGAATGTGAAAGACATAAAAAAATTTAAGTCACTATTAAAGTAATAAATTATGCTGAAGAAAACACGCAGAACACTTCATGACATTTAAACCAAAGTGATTTAGTGTCACTCGCCAACCAAGCCAAAGCGACAGTAAACAAATGGGATTACATCGAAATAAGCTTCTGCACCAAGAAAAAAAAAACAAACCAAAAAACCACAACCAGAATAAAAATCATCCCACAGCCCGGGATATGCCCACCATACATCTGACCAAGCTGATTCCCGAGCACTGGGGGAAAGGAGAGGAAAACTGGACTCAAGGGACACACAAACAATGGTGAAGGGCGGTGGGGACTCTGCTGGCGGAGCTGCACAGTAACCTTGAACGCGAATACCACACACTGCTGCACTTATGAGTTATTTTACCTACACTATAATAAAAATGAAAAAATAAAAACTTTATTTCTATTTCACTGTATCACTGTCTTCCGTAGATCATCGATTTACTTGAGCAGGCACCAGTAACATCTCAATACGTCCTGTCGCATGCGAGATAGCTCAAGGGCATCTGCCCACTCCAGGAACATAAGGAGCCTCAAACCATTCATTCCATCAGGTGATGGGAATGAGGTCCATAATTATTACTGGTATTTGGCATGTCAAATACGACACGGAAGCTTGCTAGGCTCTGCTGTGCAGTTGAGATTTCTATTTATTTATTTATGTATTTATTTATGTATTCATGCATGTATCTATCTATTTATTTATTTATTTATTTTTTTTTTTTTTTGTTTCGGTGGTCACACCCAGCAATGCTCAGGGGTTTCTCCTGGCTCTTTGCTCAGGAATTACTCCTGGTGGTGGTCAGGGGACCATCCAGGATGCCAGGTCAGCTGCTTGCAAAGCCAACGCCATACCTGCTGTGCTATTGCTCCGGCCATTAAAAAAATAAAAACTTTAAAAAAGTTTTAAAAGCCTAACTCATATAAGTAAAAGAAGTAATATAGTAACTCCCTGCATTTACATTCTCCTAACAGTTTAAAATTCTATAAATTTATTTATATGTTGGCAAAAAATTTGAACTATTTTCTCATTTTAAATAGTCTTTAAGTTGAGAAGAAATTATCGAAGTAAGACTTAGGGTGAAACAGTATCTAAAACTAATGCATGCTTAGATGAAAATTACTCATGTAGTCAAACACACAGCTAAGAGAAAAGCAGCTGAAATTCTAACATTACCGTGGTAGAAACTCTTCACGTTCGAGTCCTCCCAGGAATTCAACAACATCAGCTGCTTCAATGTATAACTTGAAGTATAAGAGAAAAATGAAATTTACTATGTATTAAACTTTTATTAGAAAAAGTAATACCTGTCTTTATTAGTAGTAAGCATTAAGGTAAGCAATGAAAATAAAATATACTGAAATACTTTTTATACAATATACACTGTTCCTAAAACAATGGGCATTTCAAAGGAGGTCTTTTGATATATGCAACTTAGCCATATTAAAGATGATGTAACAAAAAGGAATTTAACCTAATAATGTATTTTTAATAAATACATGAAAAAAGTGTATTAAAAAGTTATCACTTAATTTCAGCTATTCTTTTTTTAAAGGTCTTTTTATTATACCACCATGAGATATAAAATTACAAAGATGTTCATGTTTGGGTTTCAGTCATACAGTGTTCTAGCACCTACCCTCTACCAGTGACCATTTCCCACCACCAATGTCCCCAACTCCCTCCCCCTCTCCTCCAGCCTGCCTCTGTGGCAGGCACTTTGCCTCTCCTCCCCCCTCCCTCCCCTCCCTCCCCTCTCCTCCCCCCTTTCTCTCTCCCCTCATACATATTGTGGCTTGCAATATATACATTTAGAGGTTATCATATATATCCCTTTGCCTACATTTAATGCTCAGTTCTAGGCTGGTATTATTTCCAACAATTATTAACACACTAGTGCTCTACTAATTATGGGAAATGTTAGTGCCACACTAGAACTGAACATTGAATGTACACAAAGAAAGTTACATGATAATCTCTATATGTCTGTAGGGCAAGCCACAATGTGTGAGTGTGTATTAGAGAGAGAGAGAGAGAGAGAGAGAGAGAGAGAGAGAGAGAGAGAGAGAGAGAAATAAGAGAAATAGTACCTGCTATAGAGGCTATAGCTATAGCCTGCTATAGAGGCAGACTAGAGCAGGGGGCAGGGAACTTGGGGATGATATTGGTGGTGGGAAAGGGGCACTGGTGGAGGGACACGTGCTGGGAAAATGTATGACTGAAACACAACCATGAACATCTTTTAATTGTATTTCACACGGTGGTACAATAAAAAATTTTAAAAAATTATTAGCACTTGTTCCCTTCTCTGTATTACCTAACCTTTTTAAAAAAATATTTACTTGCTTTTTTGGGTCATACATGGCGATGCTCAGGGGTTACTCCTGGCTCTACTCTCAGGAATTACTCCTGGCAGAGCATGGTGGACCATGTGGAATGCCAGGGATCAAACCTGGGTCGGTTGCATGCAAGTCAAACACCCTACCCCTGTGCTATTGCTCCAGTACCTTACCTAGCCTCTGACTCCCACATACTTGCTGTAGACTCCACCCACTGACAAGACCTCCTGACCCATGTTTTGTGTGACCTTGGATATTGGTATCATACTATTTTTTTTTATATCCTGCAAATAAATGCAGTCATTCTATATCTGTCCTTTTCCCTCTGGTTAATTTCACTCAGCATGTTCCTCTCCATGTCAATTTATTTATGGGCAAATTTCATAACTTTGTTTTCCTGACAGCTGCACAGTACTCCACTGTGTACATGTACCAAAAGTTTCTTTGTCCTGTTGTCGGTTCTTGAGTACTCTGTTTGTTTCCAGGTTCTGGCTTTTGTGAATAGTGAATATCAGCTATTCTTGTTTATTTTCAATTAAAAAATTTTTAGTTTTTTAATAGGGGCTTAATCTTGGTGCTCGGATTCAACTTTAGAACTTTGTACATACTAAATATCTACCATTAACAACCCATATTTTGGGGTCAACTTCAGCTGTATTTAAATAAATAATTTACTACTCTTTGAGAAGAAAATACCTAGGCTGTATCTATTTTCTAGCTTGAGTTATATGCCATTTATCATTAGTTCATGCATAACTTATGCGGCTTAATTTGAGCATGTCTAACTGACTAATTATAACAACCCAGAACGTAATTTGGGAGCCAGAGCGGTGGTACAGCAGACAGGGCACCAGCTTTGCATGCTGTCAAGCCAGGCTCAATCCCTGGCACCACATATGGTCCCCTGACCCTCCAGGAGTAATCCATGAGTATAGGGATAGCAGTAAGCCCTGAGCATCCCTGGTTGTGACTCCCAAGAAGAATCTAATTTACCACCCAAGCTGTTAACAGTTGAATTTAAATTTTTCACACCTGAACTTTTAGTATGTTAAAAATAATGAAATTATGCAGTAATATAGCACTATGCAGGCACATTTTAAAACAAACAAAAAATAAAGATAAATGTTATACTCAAAATGTTTCAGGATTCAGAAAGGGTCTGAAGACTGTCGTTTTGATAACCTCTGCACCTCACTCTTCCTGAGAGTAGAATAAGAGTTTCTACTCCATCTTCTGATGTATTTACACGACATAGTTCGTAAGCTTTCTACTTTTAGAAATTTGTTAACTAAGGAGGGAATCTGAAAATTGATAATTCCAAAAGATTCCATGGGACAAGTTCAAGAGTCCTGACAGCCCAGGAATAGTACAGTAAGAGTCAGAGAGACTAAGTATTGATTGTTGGGTTTCCCTGTGTTCACAGGTTCTGTCTCCTACTGGCCAGTCCTAGGTTGTTTTTAATTGTAATCGAAAGGTTGCTTCTCTCTTTCCTGTATGCCCTTCACATATTCTTATGCTAGCACAAAGGGTTTTTGTATAGACACAGGAAGACAGCCAAGCATTTGTGATATAGGAGTTAATTAACTCTGAAATATTTACTGCTGTCATATTTCTAACTTAAAATCTCAGTTGCCCTTAGATTGATTCTAATTCCTTTTAACTGAAAAGGAGGGTCCCCTACAGGGACTGGATGGACCCAGGGTAAGTTGTAAGCCCCACTGACCTCGACATGGGATGGACTAAATGACCTTGTCACTTGTCTTGTGACAAATGACCTAAGCAATATTAAAACTAAGAGCAAGGTCATTGAACAAACATTGTTCTGACCCAAAAACAAGTAACTGATTTCAGGACCCTGAGGGAATTAGTAATAAAACCACCTGTCCAAGAGAAATAGTCTGGACATATGGCAAGATATTCCCAGGAATTGCCATATTTTATACTGGGTGTAGATAAATGTTGGATGACATGGCCTAGCTAGCTTGGGATATTTGCTGTTTAAGCTACATACAATTTAAG
The DNA here is from genome assembly GCA_021461705.1 of Cryptotis parvus. NCBI lineage: Eukaryota > Metazoa > Chordata > Mammalia > Eulipotyphla > Soricidae > Cryptotis > Cryptotis parvus. The sequence goes on along the minus strand of JAJIBD010007668.1, from coordinate 56,331 downwards.
CTATTTAAGCAATTTAAAGGCTTATGTCTTTAAGCTAGGATGCATGCTAATAAGATCTTTTGAGCAAACACTAACAGAGGGTGATCCACAGGAGTCATTTTCACTCTGAATTAATAACTTTTGTAATATTAGTATAATCTCTACTATGATTTCAATGCTATCTAGACTGGGCAAAATTCCTCTTAACACCCAATGGTCCCAGCATGGGACAATTATAATTTATGAGGAGACCACCACCCTGCTACTTTGAGACTACCATTTAAGATCAAAGGAGGGATCATGCTAATTTGCCCTCAGGCAGGCAAGCATGACTCTTTCAGTAAACAGAGGGCAAGACAATTCAGAATCACCCTGGTGCAGAGTAGTGCAGAGTAGTAATAAGAACCTTGTGGGCACCATCTAGATTGCATGTAGATTACACAAAGTTGATGGCGTCAAGTTATGTTTCTCCCCATGAATATACATCTACTAAAATGTATATATGGTATGAAGATACCAGCCCCCCCGCCCCCTCTCTCTCCAGTATTTTGACATGAGAGATAATCTGGAGGAAGGGACTAGGCACTGGTGTTAACATTTGTTTAGACCTGAACCAAAGGTGAGATACCACCTAACATCTATACCTAGAAGCTGATCTTTGTTGACAGGGCCCACCCTGAAGAAAGGATTATAACTTCTGAGTATATAAAGGGAACTGACTCGAGGTAGAGGCATCTATTTTGGTGGGAGACCTGGGTCTATGCACATAGTCTGAGGTCTGGCCAGCAGCTAGAGGTCTGGGGAATCCCATTACTTTGGATTGTAGTAGCAGAGCTTGTCTTATAACTGGCTCGCCCTGACAGATATATGTCTGCTCTCTTACTGTGTTTTTACAGAATGACTAGGAATATTAAGATAATTGTTTACCAGCTAAGGAAAGGAGAAAACAAATGCCAGGTCAGGGCTCTGCCCTTGTCCTTGGTGGGACTATAGCACCAGGACAGATAAGTTTCTGGGAAGAGGTCCGCTAATAGCTTGCCCCAAGAAGGAAGAGTTTTTTTTCAATCACCTCATTGTTTTGGGATTAAGGTCCATTACCTCTTGTTACTTCCTTTACCTAACCTTTTGTAAAGAATGTTTCTCAAGCAGACTTGATGTGTAATGTGGTGTGTGTGTCAAGTTAGGTGGAGTGAGGAGTGGAGAGATTAAAGAGCTTCAGACTTTCTAGAGACTGTGGTCTTGTTCCTTTGTCCATTGGTCGTCAGCCCCCAATGAGGCCAGGGAACCTGCTGAACCCCAATATCTGCGTGGAACTTGCTGAGGCTTAACAATTAAGGATAGAAAATTCATTCTTTTATCCTCACAAATGAGAGAAGTAATTTAGAATGCAAGTTTGGGATATACCTCAGAAATGTTAACTAAAATTGTTACATTCAATGACAGAATTACAATTTGGTGACAAATCACCTCTCTTATGCATCAAAAACTATTAGAAAGTTTTTATAAAAATAACCTACTAATTAAATCTATACTTCATAACGGATATCCACTGTATGGGAAAATTATAAATACAAAAAAAAAATAATTAAAATATAGAACTTACCCACTGGCACAAGGGAGAAAATTTTCCTGTCACAGCTTTCAATACTTCCTGGCTGGCAATACCTCCAACTGCTGCAGCAAGTGGAGGTAAAAGGCCTCGAGCAGTCCAAGAGAGCCAACGCACAATGCTGGCATTTACTTTAGGCTGAAACATAAACCAAAGAAAGACAGTATTAAGAGTATTCACAAAGTACATTAAAAACTTCAATGATTATTTATAATTTTAAGTTCTTAAGTAGTATCCTTATTTCATCTTAATTGTTTCCAACAAATGGGCAAAACTACTGGATATTCATATACTAAATGTTTTACCTTTATCCTGGGAAAGGCATTAAAACATGAACTCATAAAAGTACAAAACTACATACAATTAAAAATGCAGCCATGGAAATCAGATCTATAATTTGTACAGAATACAAAACTAAATTCGTTAAACAATAAAATTTCTGTAATAGGAGAAAAAAGGCATAAATAACAATAGGAAAGAGAGAAGATGAACTGTACGAAAAATATCTGCTCTTCCAAAGGTACTGGGCAGGAAGCTTGCTTTGCATGTGGGTGACACCTGGGTTTGATTATCAGTAAAACAGATGGTCTCCCGAGCCCCAGGAGTATATAGTGTGAGCACAGATCCAGGAGCAAGTCCTAAGAAATGCCAGGTGTGGCCCCAAACAAAAACACAAATGGATAATCTATAGACTGAAAACCTATTTACAAAGTAAGAAAGAACTGATATATAAAGGACTCTCTCAATCAGAGCTCAAGAGATAGCAGAGAGACTAGTTAGATACAACTCCTGGTTTGATCCTTGGGATTACAGACTTCTGAGCATTCCAAGTGTAAACCTGGGATCCCCCAGCATTGTAGGTGTGGGCCTGGTGGTTCCTGTTACCAGGAGGCCTGAGCAGCAGCACATTCTCTGGCCATGGCAATGAACCACAAGCCATGCAGGCTGAATCTGGGTGAGAATTACCCAGGAACCCTCTGAACACTGCAAGGGAGTCCGGCCCCGCCCCCAAAGGGGAAATCTCTAAATCAATTGAAGAAAATAAACTTAATTAAAAATTAATATAAAAATGGTTTTCATATCATAAAAAGATATAAAAAGCAAACAAGCAGATGAAAAGGATGCTCAAATTCCTCAGCATCAATGAGCTGCAGATTAAAACCATGATGAGATACCAGCACATTCCATAAAATTAAATGCATACTGCATCTTTTTTTTTTTTTTTTTTTTTTGCCTTTGGGTACACCTGGCGACACTCAGGGGTTACTCCTGGCTCTTTGCTCAGGAATTACTCCCTGGCAGAGCTCGGGGACCATATGGGATGCCGGGATCGAACCTGGGTTGGCTGCGTGCAAGGCAAATGCCCAACTTGCTGTGCTATCGCTCTCGCCCCTCATACTGCATCCAGAGATAAACTAGTAGGCGTCTATTTAAGAGAAAGAAAACATAGGCTTGCAACAAAACCTAAGCCTGTGACAGCTTTATTGATAATTGTTCAAGCTGTAAACAAACCAAATGCTCACCGACTGATGCTTGGTAAACAAGTACATAACAGCAGAACATTACTTAACAATAAAATGGAATAAACATGCAACATGGCGAAAACTGAAATTCAACTCAAGTTAACTTTAGTTACTCAAAAGGAAATATAACACCACATGATTAAATTCATGTCAATTTGAAAAGGATAAAACTTCCTGGTTCTGATAATTTAGTCTGAGGAACAGAAACTGATTCCAAAGGGCATTACGGAAGTATGGAAAAGTCTTATTTTTTTACTATTTTTTTTTTTGGGGGGGTCACACCCGGCAATGCTCAGGGGTTTCTCCTGACTCTGCACTCAGGAATTACTCCTGGCGGTGATCAGGCAACCATATGGGATGCCGAGGATCGAACCCGGACTGGCATGGGCCTGCCGCATGCAAGGCAAACGCCCTACCCGCTGGTCTATTGCTCCGGCCCCTGGAAAAGTTTTATATCTTGATTGTGGTTGTAAAACATGACCAAACTCTGAATTAATTATATACGCTTGAATTAAATGTACACAGTATTCTGTGTAAAGTACTCCTGAAGAGGGTGCGAGCCGGGCTCACTCTGCAAGCCTGCATTCTCCTTCATCTATGTCTGGGCTTGCTCATTTTCTATACTCGGAAGAAGTCTGCGCTCTCTCCTGAACACTTCTCCCTTTCTCTCCCCTCACATCTTTCTAAAGAAGTTTCAATAAAAACTGTTTTGCTTCACCAAGAAAAAAAAAGGAAACAACAAAAAGGTACGATTTGGGGGCTCAGTGTGGCTCAGTGGCAAGTCAGGCTTCGCATTCCAGGCTGATTCCAGGCTGATCTCTGGAATAGGCGGGGTGGGTTGCTTCAAGCTTTTCATACTTTCCCCTAACCATTTATATAACAAATGTTTCTTCACTTATGACGGCTAGTGATTCACTGTTTTCAGTATATTTTTGTCCTGTTTCAACAGCATAAAAAGTAAGATTATTTCTATCACTAACGTTAAAGACTTTAATTTCACCCTCATTTTATAAAGAACATTTTCTACTATTGAACAAATAATACTATCTTAATATTTGTTAAAATGAAACTGTCTAGCAGGCACTGGCACCAAAAAAAATGGAAAAAAAAAAAAGAGCAGTAGCAGCAAATTATAATTACTACATATGCCACGTACTGATCTAAGTGTAACATTACAAACTCAATATTTAGTGAAGCTGGATTTTAGAGAACAAGACAGTATTAGTGCACAGAACATTTGTTTAATTGTTGCACATTTTGTTGTTGTTGTTTTGGGGTCATATCCAAGTTACTCCTGACAGCTACTCAGTAACACTGGCTGGTGGGCTCGAGGGACAATATTGATCCCAGGGCCAGGCATTGATCCCAGGTTGGTCTTGTGCAAAGCAAGAGCCCTATCCACTGTACTATCACTCCAGCCCCCCCCATACTATACATTTTTGATGGTATAACTTTGAATATTCACCTTCTCTTCCAAAGTTTCACATACAGATGTTGTTAATTTCAATAGTTCTTCTGAATCTTGCTGGCATCTAAGATTCAAAGTAAAGCACCCAGTTTCAGTTTTTTCCCCAATAGATACACATAGTTCACAGTCAAAACGCAAGCTAAAGAAATATGTTAAAAAAAAAAACCTTAAATTTTGACAAGAGCTAGTACAAAGTGCTTTACAGAACTGAAAACATCTGACTCAGAAATAAATTGTTCCTCTCTAAAGAGACAACATAAAACATTTCGTTTAAAAACATAAAGTAAAAACTCCTGCAACAGTGATTCTGATTTACTAGGCTACAAAGTAATATATTACATGCAAGTAATCAAAATTCAGTAACTCTAATATTCCCAATGAAGTTGTAATTCAATTGAATTAAATAATTCAGTAATTCCATTGAATAATTCAATGAAGTCGCAGCTTTTAGAAAATAGTAAAGTTCCATTTTCAGTAAATTGATCTCTAAATTCCTACTAGAAACAAAAAAAAATTTTTTTCGTATTTTGTTATATCGATTTATAATTTTGAGAGGCTTAATTATTTAAAAACTTTTTTTTAGATTTTTTGGTCACACCCAACGATGCTCAGAGGTTACTCTTAGCTCTACACTCAGGAATTACCCCTGGCAGTTCTTGGGGGACCATATGGGATGCTGGGAATTAACACAGGTTGGCCTTGTGCAAGGCAAATGCCCTACTCACTGTACTATTGCTTTTGCCCCTTAAATTTTAAATTTATAATTTCTATAAAATTCATAGTTTTAAAATATTATAAAATATGCATTTTTATAATGAGGAAGAAAGTTATTTCAAATGAAGCACATTACCCAATATTTGGCTTCCGACTGTATTTCTCCTGAAACTGGTCCAAGGCAAGCAGAGCTGCGTGAATCTGCAAAGATGCCTGTTTGGAACATAAAAATACTAGCAGTAATATATGCTAGGTACTGTGTTCATCTTTTAAACATTCTTTAAATTTCCTCCCTACAATAAACGTGTCATCTTATATCTCTTAACAGACAAGGAAATAGAGGCTTAAAGAAGTTGTAAGATAGTAATCAAGACAGTAAAGCAATCTTTTAAGCAACACACTGAAGTCTGAACTTCATGTTGTAGGATTTAATTTTACTAGGCATTTAGAATTTACAATTAAATCAACTGAATAAGAACAATAAAGACATTTGTGCAAGATCTTCAAATCTTTTGGTCTTTATCAACATTGACAAATTAAGACACCAGTAATACAAACTCTGCCCTTATCACAAACACACTCACTACTACATAATTATATCCAGCAATCTGCATTTTAAAGTCTGTGGAGGGTGTTGTGGGGGTTATGTATTAAATAAAACTCTACAGGATTCAAAAAATCTTTACAAAAATGTGCTGGAAGGGAGGGAGGCTTCCAAGGCAGTGCCGGGAAAGGGGCTTCAGGAGACTGCTCCCTGGCAATTTCCAGCCAATTAGGCTGTCAGTTCACTGTACTGCAGGGTCCTGCATGCAAGGCCACTATCCTGAATCCTGTCTCTCTACAATCCCACAAAAAATCTTCGAATAAACTCATCCTGTATAAAGGGCTGCAATCAGGCTTTGCAATCAGGAATTACTCCTAGCAGTGCTCAGAGGACTATATGGGATGCCAGGATGGAACCCAGGTGGCGCGTGCAAGGCAAACGCCGCCCCTGCTGTGCTATTGCTCCAGTCCCATTGTATAAATTATTGCAATAATTTTATTACAAAGAAATCGCAACAGCAGAGCCAGAGCAATAATACAGTGAACAGGGCATTAACCTTGCTCATGGCACGTTATCCCATGTTCCCGGAGCATGCCGGAGTAATTTGAGTACAGAGCCAAGAGTTAAGTCCTGAGCATCACTGGGTGCACAAAACTTTTCATTTTATTTTCCTATAATTTTTCTAAAATAAAAGTCTTGTTTTTAATACTTGGAAGTCCATTTTAGATCAAATAATCTGATACAAAGGTAATCACGGTTAATCCATTTTAACTTTGTTATTGTTTACCAAAGCCCATCCTCAAATCTGCTGCCTCTCTGAAGCTTTCTTACTTACTTCAGGCTTGCTGAAATCTGGGATTAGGCACTTTGGATCTTTTATCTGCTTCTCCAATGATTCCTAAAAGGAAGAGAAAACTATTACTTCTGAGCAAGCAAGTGACCACCTGACAAAACATGCTGGAGCGTGTTAGAACACAAAGAAAAATCAATCTATTTTTCTTTACGGGAAGAATGGGTTTAGAATCACACCTGGTGTGCTTGGGGGCATCTCCTGGGGGACTGAACAACTATCTTTTCTTTTTTTTCTTTTTGGGTCACACCCGGCAATGCTCAGGGGTTTCTCCTGGCTCTGCACTCAGGAATCACTCCTGGCAGTGCTCGGGGATCCGAGCCAGGGCCGGCATGGGCCGCCGGCGTGCAAGGCAAACGCCCTACTATTTCCCAAACCTAACCATGACTTTTTCTCCCAAAGGTCTGAAATGAAGTTGAGCTAGTAGTTTATTCTGATTGAAATATAAAATTGCTTACCGTTACTGTTACTGCTTGTCTGGTGACCACAACCCTACACCTCCCCTCCTCCTGGTGATAACGGGCTGAGTTGTACAGTGAAACAGCAGGGCCCTGAGATGCAGAGCTACTTGGGGTTCGAGATGCTGGCAACCACCAGGCCTAACGTAGTAGGCTCAAGGCCACGAGGACTACACAGGGTGTGTCTGGGGGATGGGGCTTGTGGGGTGGGGACAGAATTCAGGTAGTGGTAGTGCTTGGGGCTGGGGTTAGGGAAGGAGAGGGTACAATGCAGTTCCAGACATAAACAGGTACTATCATGCAAAACATAGACACAGACCACTATGTTCTACCCCTGCAGTCACATTTTACTTTTTTAACGTTAAATGAAGACAACCTGTTTTAGAGAGTAAATTTGGGAATAAGAAATAAATTGATGAACACTGTATACCCTATAAATCTAGTTTTTAATTGAAATGTATCCTACGTAGGGCTGGAGATTTTACTTGGCTATAAAGCACTTGCCCTTACGTATGTGAGGCCCTGTATTCATTTGCTGGAATCCAGTACAAAAAAAAAATTAAAACTTTACCATAGGTAGCAAAGAACATACAAAATGATCAACCTCAAAAACCCCAACATCCACCAAATTAGAAATTTACTGTATCATTGTCTTCCCGTTCATCATCGATTGGCTCGAGGCAGGCACCAGTAACATCTCCATATGTCCTGTCTCATGCTAGTAGAGCCCAAGGGCATCTGCTTGCTCCAGGAACATAAAGAGCCTCAAACCACTCCATCATGTCATGGGAATGAGGTCTAAAAATTAAAATTTACTGTAAATGTAAACTAAATCAAACTGGCGAAAGGGAATGATATAAGAACACATCTCGCTCTGTAGTGTTTTGCCTATTTTGTTCTAGCTTTGGCTTGGATGTAGCAATGTAGAGAACTATAATTAATAGTATCTATGGAAAAGAAAGGGCTTGAGAACTTACAAGAAAAAACAGAAGTGTATTAAATAGTATATAATGAGAAGTGGTCTAGGATTTAAACAAATTTCTTAATTTGTTGACACATTTTCTCTATTCAAATACTTACATTTTCCTTTTAATGCCAACTATTATGATTTTACACTTCCAACATAATGTACATCTTAAAATTAAAATAATTAGGGGCTGAAGTGACAGTCCAGTGGGTAGGGAGTTTGCCTTGCACTTGGCTGACCCTGGTTTGATCCCTAGCATCCCATATGGTCCCCTAAGAACTGCCAGGAGTAATTCCTGAGTGCAAACCAAGGAGTAAGCCCTGAGCACCGCCGGTGTGACCCAAAAAGCAAAATAAATAAATAAATAAATAAATAAATAAATAAATAAACAAATAAAATAATTAAATTGAAAAACCTAAATCAACTATGATAACTAATTTTATCTTTGGTCTTAAGAAATAATTAGAGAAAGTCTGTTTAAATTTGATGAATCAAGAAAATAGTTCCAGTGAGGTAACTCACAGATCATACATTTTGCACTGTATTCAAAAAATATTTTTGTTGATAGTGTTTTCCGGGGACAGATCCCACCATCCTCAGTGTGTATAATACTGAAACCAAAAACTGTTCAGTGTTTAAGAGAACTGTTTGGCTCAGAATCTTTCCCCCTCCCCAACCTAAGTAATACAAAGCTGCATTATTCAGCTAAAGCAGGAGTACTTTCTGTGCCCTTACAAAACCAAGTTGTCATTAAAGCCAGCACCAAAGTGCTACTGGGACTCCCCACCTTTTGCCTCATGCACGCCCCTTCTGGCAACCTAAGTTATGTGATCCAAATTCAAAGGTTAGTTTCGGATTAGTTGTGTTTGACCTTGTTTTACTTCTATGTATCCCACATGAGTGTCATCATTTGTAATTTGCCTTCTTCTGACGTATCTGACTTGATCTCACTATCCAATTCCATTTATGTTGTTGTAAACGGCAAAATACCATGTTATAACTGAATAATAGTGTGTGTGTGTGTGTGTGTGTGTGTGTGTGTGTGTGTGTGTGTGTCCCCATTCAGCTAACACTGGGTACTTGGGGCTTAGAATATTTTGGCTTTTATAAATAGTTTTATAATGGAAGTGCATATAACTTGTCAAACTAATGCCTATATATTCTTTTGATTAATACATAAGTATATTAAGTCTATTTACAGCACACTGAAAAATTTCTGAAATGATTTCCTAAGGGCATAGATAGTTATCATTCTCACCAACAATGTACAAGGGTTCCTTCTTCAACTAATTTTTTTTCTGCCATTCTTGTATAAAGAAATTTTTTTTTGGTGTGGCTCTTTTGATATCTATTAGAACTATGGCACAATATAAAATTCCCAGTGACTTTATAATAATTTTCAGTGCAAACAAGGTCAGCAGCAGATGAGTTTCCACTCTCCCCAGTGTGAATACAAGTAGCCAAGGAAACACAGCAAAGCAGTGATGGACCACAGGAAAACCACGGCTCAATGTGACGCAGAATTAGGCTGATGATGGATATTCCATCTGAGGTTATAACTACCTCATGTAAACACAGTACATACAGTCCCATCTGGAGAATTAAATAATTCTGATTCAATTGGAAGAATAAAGGAAGATTAGCACTAATGATCCCATTTTTAGATATTTTTAGCAACACTGATTTTGTTTTTAAAATTTCCACAGATGACAAAAAGCACAATGGAAGCAATTCACTAACATAACTGAGCAGCATGTAGAGCGTGCACTCACATGAAGTGCTTGAACTAGTGATTCTTTAACGTTAGCTACTGCTCATTGACTTGTTCATGAAAAGGAAATATTTTTTAAGCAGAAAAAAATACTTACAAAGCAAAATGTTTTAGGAGTCTTAACTTGGACAGCTATGCCTCCATGTAAATAAGGTTCCAGCTCTGTAGTATCACCAATACTAAAAGAAAATGGTGATATCACTAAAAAGAAAAAAATAAGGAAACCATTATAAAGTGATAAAGGTCTCTAAGTCAGAACGTTTATCACCAAGATGCTAATTTTCCCTAAACTGAAACATTAGATATCAGTATAATTGAGGGAGATGGATTAGGGGAGTAGTGGGTAGAAGTATAGGAGCTAAATAACTTTGCAACTCATATACAATTTGTCAAATCAACAGGAAAATGCCAAAAATTAGGAGATAAAATAAAGGAGTAAAAAACAGTTCTGAAATCTAAGATACTAAACTTATTTTTTTTACCTGAAGCAAAATAGTATTTTTAAAACAAAATATATCACTGTGAGATAGACAATTATAAAGGTGTTCGTGATTGGGTTTCAGTCAGACAGTGTTCCAGCACCCATCCCTCCACCAGTGCCCATTTCCCAATGTCAGTGTCCCCAATTCCTGCCCCGCCCCACAATTCAGATTGCTTCTATGGCCGGCATTTTTCTCCTTTCTTTTATGCACTGTGGTTTGAAACACAGACAACAAGGGGTTATCGTGCATACCCCTTTACCTACTTTCAGTACTTAGTTCTAGTCTAGTGTTACCAATTCCAACTATTACTGGCAAACTGATTCCTTCTCTATACTTACCTAACCTCTGTTTTCCACACACTTGTGGGTGATTCTAACCACTGACAACTGCTCCTACCCCATTTTGCCTGTTTCTGAGTATTAGTCCCATTCTATCTTTTTTTATATCCCACAAATGAATGCAGTCATGCTCTATTTGTCCTTTTCCTTCTCACTCATTTCACTTAGCATGATACTCTCCATGCCCATCCATTTATCCATTTATAGGCAAATTTCACAACTTTCCCCCTAACAGCTGCATAGTATTCCATTGTGTAGATGTACCAGTTTCTTTATCCAGGCACTTGTTCTCAGGTACTAAGGTTGTTTCCAGATTCTGGACATTGTGAATAGTGAAGCAAAATAGTTTTATTTAAAGAAATTTGGAGAAATGTGAGGGGCAGAGAGAGGTATGTGCTCAAGAGAAAACATGGCTTCTCCGTGGGAAACATTCCATTCCCTCCCTGCAATCCCCCTTTATGATGCATATACCGTATTTCACATTTCAACGTTTGATACATAAGCAGGTTTTAGCTATGAATAAGTTTATTGTGGCCACTTTCTTTGACCTCCATATTTTCTTTTCAAATCTAAAAGATTTATGAAGTTTGTAGTTCTGGGATTCTCTAAATTGAGAAAATGTAACTCTGCATGCGTTTAGATGCATGCCATATGTTGGGTTCTAAGCAGCTAGTATTGGGGCCTGGCACTTTCTGCTATAAGGCCCTAGGTTGCAGGCCCAGTGGTGGGCCTGTTCTCAGGGCAGTGGAGCTTCCAGATGCTCAAGAGTTTACACCCATGGGAAAGACATCTGTGCTTATCCAATGGGGAGACAGGCAGGCAAATGATTTACACCTAAGGTGAGGCAGGATGTGCCTGGTCTTCTGACCTCTGACCAACAATTATGTAAATCAATGACTGCTTTAATTATGTAGATCAATGATTGCTACTTTGCAAATGTTACCTTGCAAATTGTTACTTTGCAAATGTTACCTTGCAAATGCTAAATCTGTGACTGTTATCTGCTGCAATGGCCCAGGAGCCTGCAAATGCCTGGTGATTTGTGCTTGTACCCCTCCACCAAAAAATTGTATGAAAGGCTTAAACTGCTCAGTAAGCGAGTATTGCTATCCAGAACTCCCCACTGCGTTTTCCTTTCTTTCCTTTCTCAGCAGCAAGGCAGAGTTTCTCCATTCCTCTCCTTTTCCACAGGGATGAAGTCCAACAAGATCTAGGTCTCCCTCATTCGTGCCTGAGGCTGCTGGCCAGGGTCCCCAACACCATGTATTACACTAGCAGAATAATTGTCATATCAAGTTCCTAGAATGATTCTAAAAAATGCCCTAACTTCATTCTTAACATACAAAATTAAAATGAAAATTATTTCCTGAAAATTATATAGTCATCCATATCATGATGAAAGAAGGCAGCAAACAGGGCAGGCCTACTCATGGAAAGTTACCAATTTAGGGCCCGAGTGACCTTTTCATCTTGAAGTAACCTTTTCATCCTGTTATCTACAAAAGGCCCAGAACAAATTCATGTTAGAGGTTGGGAGATCCAGACCCCCACCCAGAACCTGCTATCTGGCTTGAATTTCCTGAATTGCATTCCTGTATGCATGCAGCATAGCCGTTGCTGACCTATAATCCCACACGTATTATCTAGCCGCACCAAATACAGAAAGAAGTATTGAGTGTGACCTGATTGGTAGGTGATAGTTAACTTGTTACAAAGTGATTGGCTGCCTGCACGCAGACCTTGATGTAATATTTTAAATCTACTGGATGATTATGTGCGGGCTTTTCTGTCCCCTCCGGCTAGTGATTATTAAAAATATTAATGGAAATACATCTTGTTCCTGGAGTCACATCTCTGCGCCTTTGACCCAACCGGACATTCCTGCTTCAGAAAATAACACAGATGGTCCAATTTGCACTTAACAGCTCAGTAAAAAGGTCATGACTTTAGCACCACCATTATGAAATATATGTTGTAATAAGCAAGCACTGCCAGGAGTAATTCCTGAGTACAGAGCCAGGAGTAACATCTGAGCACCGCCAGGAGTAATTCCTGAATACAAAGCCAGGAGTAATATCTGAGCACCACCAGGTGTGACACAAAAAAGCCCCCAACCCCAATATAAATACACACACACGGCTTTCAAACGTTAAAGAATTCTTGATATGAAACATGTTTTGTTATGAAACTTTCATGAATTGTGTTACCTTTTAAAGTCTCTGCATGAAATACTCTCACCACCTCTGTAAGCCAATGCTATCCTCAAATCAAAACCAAGATATCCTATCCCCACTGCTGCTATCCTAAAACAGGGGAACTTTCCTTGCTAAATTTAAAATTTAGAATTCTTTTAGTCTCCATTTAACATTACTAACATTAACATCTCAGTTGAATTGAATGTTTTGAGCCTAACAACTGGATCATGTCTGAGTTTTCAATACTTAGTACTTGAATTATATATGTGCTGAACAATAACTATGCTCATTAATTAATAAAACACACAATTACCTGTTATTTGTTGCGTAGATCCATTCAAGCCTCTCATTCCATTAACTTCTCGAAAGGTTAGAAACTGTCCTGTCTGAAGTTTGTGAGGATGATTATCAAGACAAGTGACAATGCCGGGATTAGCCTAAAAGAAGAATAATCTACTAAGAAACAAGTTCATATATTTTTCACCTCAAAAATAAATGACCATATCATAGTCATTTTAAAACAACCAAATTCCATTCTCTGCGGAAAAGCAAGTCTTAAAAAACAATGCCATACCTAGGTGATTAAGTTACTTCTTAAGTTAAAATATGTAACCTTTGGAACCACAGCAAAAGTACAGCAAGAGGGGCATTTGCCTTGCATGTGGCCAACCCAGGTCCAATCTATAGCATCCCGCATGGTCCCCTGAGCACCGCCAAGAGCAATTCCTAGGTGCAGAGCCAGGAGTAACCCCTGAGCATCACCAGGTGTGAACCAAATTAAAAAAAAAAAAAAGCCAAAAAAGAGCTAATTTTTATGTTTGGAGATTTTAGATCTTCAACAAAGGAATCAAATATTTCACAGATGAATAGTTCTTGTGACATAAGAAAACGCTCAAAGTTACCAATTCAAGTTTTAAAGTCATGTTATAAAATTTCAGTGTGCACTAAAAAAGAGCAACTGAAACATTAGAGAAATGCCAGAAAGGATGAAATTTAAAATAAGTCTCAAGTTTAATGCTTACCCAATATATACATAATAAATAATATATAATATAAAATATATTATATATTAAATATCTATAAAATACATATATATAAAATATATATAATAATATATATATATAACTTTATATATATATATATATATATGTAATTTTTTTTTAATCCGGCCCAGGTATGCTGATCCAGAGACTTACAGACATGGGGCAGAGATGCTACTTGCTCTCCCTGTGCCCAGCCGCTCATGAGGCGCCCGGGAGGGATGGCTGGTTCTAGCCCTGGCCCGCCACCCCACCAGAGCCACACAACAAGCCAGATGACCCCCTCCCCCACTCCATTGGGCCACCATTTTCCATATCCAGACTTCCCTCTTGTCAGAACTCCACCCAGCGACAGCCTATCACAGCAAGCGGCCGTGCGGTTCATCTATAAATGCTATATTTAGAGGTGACTACAAGGGTATGCCACCTGCATGGCAAGCCTGGCAAGCTGCCCTGTTTTATTTGATATGCCAAATACCTGTAACAATTATATTAGTTCATTCCCATGACCTAATATAATGGTTTGAGGCTCTTTATGTTCCTGGAGCGAGCAGATGCCCTTAGGCTCTAGGACATATGGAGATGTTACTGGTGCCTGCTCTAGCAAATAGACGATCAACGGGAGGATAGTGATAATGATTATATATATATATAGGCTTTTTGGGTCACACGTGGCTATGCTCAGCGGCATAGCTCTGCAGCAGGAAGTACTGCTGGCCATACTAGGGGGACCATATGGGATACTGGGGATAGAACTCCAATTGGCTCACCTGCAAGGCAAACACTCTACTCACTGTACTATTGCTCCAGCCCTCAATATTTTGAAGTATTGCTTAGTTTTCATGATGAAAACTGGGAAAAAAAACTATTAATCATTGAAGAGGATAGATGAAACAGGACAAGGGTATAGAAACATCCAAATTATAATTTAATTTATGCAAAATATAGGAGAGGTTTTAGTGCTTAACAGATATTCTAGTTTTGTGCCACACCATGATCATGGCTTACTCCTGGCTCTGTGCCAGGTATCACTCCTGGTGGGCTGAGTGAGCTAGATAGGATGTCGGGGATCAAACCCACCCAGCTGTGTGCAAGACAAATGTCCTACCCACTATATTATTTCTCAAGCCTAAAGAAAACGAGGTAATTTAAGCTACATAAATCATAGTAATATGATTGTGTTATACAGATTATGCAAATTCTCCTGCTGATTAGGATAATAATAAATTATCACAGACATGTAAGTAAAACTAAAGATGATTTGTTAATATCTCATGAGAACAGAGTTTATAAGACTTTAACAAGGTAAAATAGTTTTCAGGTAAATTAAATGGGAACGTTTATATTGTTTTCTTATTTTCCTGGATATCTCCTATATTTCCTTCATTATTCAACAAAAAGAAAGCAACAT
Organism: Cryptotis parvus; assembly: GCA_021461705.1. Lineage (NCBI taxonomy): Eukaryota > Metazoa > Chordata > Mammalia > Eulipotyphla > Soricidae > Cryptotis > Cryptotis parvus. The sequence continues at coordinate 40,982 of JAJIBD010007668.1, read as the reverse complement.
TAAATACTATCTTTTGAAACTTATTCTAATAGCATGATATCCCAGGAAGAAACAAAACAATACAAAAAGGCTGTTCAAGAAAGACTGAATAAACCTGTTTGTAAGCAGAAATGGTTTTCAAGAATGTTTTCTTGAAAATAGAAGACAAAGGTTTGGGTTTAAAAAATCAAGCAAAAAGATAGAACAAAACTGTTAGTCAAGCCAAAAAAGAAAAAAACAAAGGGCCGGAGCGATAGCACAGCGGGTAGGGCATTTGCCTTGCACCCGGCTGACCTGGGTTCAATCCCCAGCATCCCATATGGTTCCCCAAGCACTGCCAGGAGTAATTCCGAGCAAAGAGCCAGGAGTAACCCCTGAGCATCGCCATGTGTGACCCAAAAAGCAAAAACAAAAAAACAAAACTTAGTCAAAGTTTATGGCATTCCCTCATATTGGACCTTCAATGTAAAATGGCTATAATAGTTGTTACTGACATATATCTGTATGTATCTTACCTGCATCTTTATCTATTTAGACTTAGATAGACATATCTAAATCTACAAAAGTATACAGATATTGATATATACTGAAATATAAAGGCATATTAATAACACATTTTAGTCATTTTACCAGTCAATAACAACTATTATAATCATTTAATATTATATATAGATATTGTTAAAATAAAGCAAATGATTTAATTTTTTAAAAGCAGTAAAAATGAATCATGAGTCTAATATTTTTAGGGAATGAAAAAATTAGGGTTACATAATACAAAATTATGGTTTAAAAATTCACTGTTTGATTAGGGAGGCCAATTAATTATTAAACATTCTTGGAACACTATATAACTGAAACCAAATCATAAACAGCTTTGTAATGGTCGACTGCACAGTGATTCAATAATAATAATTAAAAAAATTCCTATTTATTCCTTCTTGTTTCTACAGTAAAACATTCAAAAAAATGTGTCTGGAGCTGGGAGACAGTACAGCAGGTAAGGCACTTACTCTGCAGAAAGCTAACCTGGGTCGATACCCAGCACATCATATGGTCCCTTGAGCAATTTGCAGGAGTAGCGACAGAGTACCTTTGGGCACAACCCAAAACCAAAAAGATTTGTCTATGATGACTTAATGGTGTATCTTCTTGAGCAAGATTATTGAGCGAGGTGATTTGTGACAGACTCTGTATATCTGTATCTGACATAGCAAAAAAAATAAACACTGAATCACAACTCATGTCCCTTTGTGGACATAATCTAGACCAAAATCTAAATATATTTACTTATTTTTTAAATTTTCAGGTCACATCCAGCTCTGCTCAGAGAGCACTCCTGGTTTTGCTCCAGAGATACTGCTGGCTGGGTTCAGGAGACCATACTCAATACTAGGGACAGAACCCAGGACTGCTGTGTAGAAGTCATGGAGCTTACGTGCTGGCCTATCTCTCTGGACCACCTCAAAAATAAAAATTTAAATTTATGACATAAACAAATGTTGATCAATTACTAAAGCTCTGCAAGTTAGGAAAGCAATAACATAGATGATCCAATTTGCACATAATAGCTCAGTAAAAAGGTTACGACTTCAGCAGTACTAAGGCACTAATTAGTGCCAGGTATGGAGGGGGTGAGTGGTCTTAGGTGGTAGTAAGGGTATACTGGTAGTGGGACTGGTGTTTAAATAAAGTTAAAAAATTAAAATTAAAAACAACAACAAAAACTCTGCAAGTTAGAAAATCCAGAATACTCTAGTAATCCAGTCTTGTTCTACAACATAATGCAACCAAACAGAATACTCCCTTAAGCATTATTTTAAAACACTCTATTAAACAAGTGTAAGACACATTACATCTTACTCATATAACCTTTTTTAAAACTACTCTTCCTACCAATTTAAAAAACCACACACATATGCAATAATATACATATGCAATCATACCTGTGTTATGTTTGTAATGAAAATTTCTCTTGGTTCTTCTCCTGTTGTATCTGATACCTCAAATTCATCTCCGAAATCACAAAATAATCGTGACCAAATTCCATATATATCTGCACTGATGAACTGTAAATAATAAAAGTTTAAGTTGATGTTTATCTATACTTCAAGAAACGTTCTGCTACACACGAAACATGGACCAGGAGATTGTGTCAGTAGTTGTAATCTATTGCAAATGTGTGGGAATCAGGAGGTAAGACAGAGAAGGGACCAGTGTGTGTCATAATAATTCTTGGAAATTGTAATGCCAGGCTAGAACTGAGCAGTGAACACAGGCAAAGGGATAAACACATGATAAGCCCTAGACGTATACTGCAAGCCACAATGTGTAAGAGAAGGGAGAAAAGAGGCAAAGCACCTGCCACAGAGGCAGGCTGGGGAGGAAGGAGGAAATCTGGGGACACTGGTGGGTGGGAAATGGGCACTGGTGGAGGGATGGTGCTGTAAAACTATGACTGAAACCCAATTATAAACAGCTTTGTAAGTTAATACTCTATGACAGTCTAATAAACAATATTTTTTATGAAGGAAAGAAAATCAGTGTCCTCAAAGTAGATGCTTAAACAAATGTATCAGAATGATTCTACAATGATTTCTATAAACGTCAATTGTAAGTTTATTAAAAAGTAACTTTCTTAAACTTGAAAAAATAAAAAAAGGGTCTGCTGGGCCAGAGAAATAGGATGGTGGAACAGGAGCTTGGCAGGTATGCGGCTTGAGACAGGAAGAACATGCTATCTTACTATATGACTGAGAAACAAGATGTCAAGCCATCACCATAAGCAGATGACATGATACTATACTGAGAACATTCTAAAGATGCTAGCAAAAGTGTCGATAAACAATAAGTTTGTATAGTTACATGGCAGGCTACAAAATCAACACCTGAATTCACAGCATTCCGATATGCAAACAATGAAATAAAAACTAAAATAAAAATTCCAACTGCAAACCGTGTCTCAAAAATTCAGATATCTGATCCACGGCTCTGCAGCTCGGCCTCATGGTGAGTGGTCCTATGAAATTCCTGGGGGAAAAGCAAAAGGTTCGGCCAGCGCCTGGCCATGTCCTACATAGCTCCTAGGGCTTGCTCAGCATGCAGGCGGTCACGCCTGCTGGACACTGAGCAGGGATTTGGGCGCCTCCACCCATTCCCCAGACTACGGGTCAGTGGGTGTGACCCTGAGCTCCAGCCACCACAGCCAACCGCCAGAAGACAGACACTCCAGATTCAGACACTCCAGATTCACGGCTGCACATTAATCTTAGATTCAACGTATTTCAGCACCAGGTCCTTTCAGGATCTTTCTCATTTGTACACTTCAACTATCATTCTATTTGCAACAAACTGGAGAGGTTATGGGAAATGAGGAATTATGATGTAACACTAGAACTCACTATTAAATATTCAGATAGAGACATCATACATTGTTAGTATCCGTAGGACAAGCCACAAAGTGTAACAGAAGAGAGAGAGAGAGAGAGAAATACAGGGACATAGACAAAGAGATAGAGAAGTAAAATGTGCCTGCAAAAGGGGCAGGCATGGTTTGGGTGGGGCGTGTTTGGGAATTGGGTGGTGGGAATTAGAACTGGTGGAGGGATGGGTTCTGGAACACTGTGTTGTAGAGACCAAATTATGAACATCCTTGTAATTCTATATCTCACATGGTATAATAAAAATTAAAAAAAAACTGTTCTGAGAACAAAACTGTCAAAAAAAATTCAGATATCTGGAAATAAACTTAAGAGGAAAAAGACATATAAATAAAACTATAAATTACTACTAACTATGAAAAATAAAAGAAAATATAAGGCAGTGGGCCATATTTGTTTCTCAACTAAACCTGGGGCTTGTGCATGCAGCTTGTGCTCCAACCCTTAACAAATGTCACTGGTGAAGTTAATCTGATAGTTTCCCTTTGCCTTTTACTTTCCAGAAGCCCTTTATGTTAGAAAACTAAAAGAGGGCAACTGGTACTTTTTTTTATAAGGATTGCACTGAAACTGTAGAGTTCTGGTTCTTCTCCCACGATCACAAAGGAATATTCTACCTCCGTTTCTTTTTAACCTATTTTCTTTACCTATATTCTTTACCTCTATAAGACTTGAAACTAACACATTAAAAACATATTTTAATTTACCTATTGCCTTACAGACAGGTCATTTTTTCCATGTGTAGAAAAACTTGCATGTTCAAATCAGTAGCGAATTTCTAGGACTTAGATCATTACCAGGTACAAAGCAGATGCTTAACCAAGTACATGCTGAGAGACAAGAGCCTCCTGACACCATCATCTATAATTAAGCTGATGAACTCAGTAGTTATCATCCTTCCAGTTTTTAATTCATTCTTTTTTTGGATGCTGCAGCACTGAGTTACTCCTTGTACAGAGTAGAGCGTTGCTTCCAGCACCACACGCAGGGGCCCCTGAAAGGCTGGGACTGAGACAGGGTGCTTTATACTCCAGACCTTCGAGCTATTTCCCAGTTCTCAATGACTAACCTAAATTCTTCCTTAGTTTTGAAAGTGTGCCTGCCTACAAAATACATTTACAACTTAGTTTACAACACGAAGTAAATATCATAAAAAATTAAAGAAAAAGTATTGTATCACTTCATTTGTATCACTTGTCTTGCCATTGTTCATCGATTTGCTCCAGAGGGCACCAGTAACATCTACATACATCCTATTGCATGCTAGTGTAGCCCAAGGGCATCTGCTCCAGCATCACTGTGATTATTTTAATGTAAAAGAGCTTTTCATAAAACCCAACTAAACAGATGTAATAATGAAGTATTCTCTGGTTAACTACACATCATTACAAAACAATACTTGCCTTAATTGGAGGGTTCTGAGAACGACAGAAATCATCGATTTTCTTCTGCAATGGAAGTTTAATCTCAGTCAATACTACACACTGTTGAGAAAAAACAATAAGTTAAAGACTATGTAATTATTTTAGTAGTACCAACTTAGAACCAGAGGCATAACAATTTGCATTTTGTTAAAAATCACATTATTTTCCATGTAAAAAAGTACTATCCCAGCGGGAGAGATAGTCCAGAGGGTAGGGTGTTTGCCTTGCACACAGCCAACTTAGGTTAGATCCAAGGCATCCCATATGGTCCCCTGAGCAACGCCAGGAGTAACCCCTAAGCATTGCTGGGTGTGACCCAAAAGCAAAAAAAAAAAAAAAAAAAAAAGAAAAAAAAAAGAAGAAAAGTACTATCCTTTGTACTTCAGTCTAACAAATTATCTTCAGAACTATACACAGAAGTAAAACATAAAAAAGAAATTCTGTTTTACAATAAATTCATTTTCAGCAGAGAATTCACTACTAGAGGCAAATCTTAATATCCTGGGTGGTATTTGTTTATGTATCACTGCCATGGAAACAGTAACCTATTCACTAAAATAATACTTTTTAAAAATTTGTTGTTATAAAATGCTTGTTTTATTAGAAAGCATTTGTTTTATTTATAAAACAATTTATACATTGTTTCTGAAACAATTTATAAACAAAAATGTTTATTATAAAACATTTGTCTTATTATGAAACTATTTTTTTTTGTTTCTTGGGCCACACAGCACTCAAGACTTACTCCTGGCTTTGTCCTTAAAAAAAAAAATCACTCATGATGGTGCTTGGGGATCATATGTGGTGGTAGGGCTCAAGCCCACATGCAAGGCAAGTAACCCTACCTGCTTTATCATTGCTCCTACTCACCAAATAACCTGTTAGCTTAAGAAGAAGCAGTAATCACATATTTAAAAATACACACAAAAATTCTGTGTATCAATTGGTTAACCAATAAGAATTAGTGAAACCAGTTAATTCAATTTTTTAACAAATTGGTATTTCCAATATTTATTTGCTGAGCGAGGGTTAAGGCCTAGTTCTGTGCTCAGGGAGTACTCTTGGGGGACCATATATGAATCTTACTGGGCTTGGTCATGTGCAAGGCACATGCCTTAACTCCCGTATTATCTCTCCAGGCCTCAATGTTAACTTTCTGTGATCATCCCATAAAATAAGTAGAAAGAGGCTCTATAATCAGATTTTTAACATAAGAAACTAAGATTCATAAAGGTGAAATACAGTAAGATCAATTGTCTATCAAGTGACTAAAGTGGAATTGGACTCTTCCATCTGAAACTTTCCTAAGTTCCGTTCTCCATTAGCTGGTAAACTAAGCTTTCCCACAACTATATCTATGTGGATTTAATTTATCTTTTCCATTATAAAAATAATTTAGTCACTGTGAAATGACAAAATTCTTCCTGACTGGGTTTCGGGCATGCAATGTTTCAAAACCAGTGTGCACTTCCCTCTCTCATCTATCTCAGAAAGTGGGACTTCTGGTAAACACTCCTCCACAGGCCACTTAGTCTTTAAGTATGTCTCATGAGGTATGCCATAAATGTTAAGTGGCTGATATTCTTTACTGGGCTCCTCTATCAGGACTATGCTGCCTTGTGCAAATCTTGTGCATTAGCAATGTCTCCCTCTGAAGCAAAAGGCACTCTGTGCACAAGCACCCACTGGGTCCTTTGTCCTACAAGAGTAAGATCTGAGATTGCAAGAGGCAAATATGATGCTATTACTTTTTACCATGGTTTACGCAATAAAGTCCTTACTTGGACCCCAGAATCTCCTATTTTCTGCCAGCATCCCAAAATTGCCACAGGCTAAGTTGGAATCAGGGTATAATCAAATTTTAAATCCTGCACATATGGAACCTGATTTCATCAGCACTGAATGTTTCTCAAGACAGATATTACCTTTACCTAATGTTCTCTTTCAAGAACTTCAATCCCAGGCATTGAGATTTTTTTTTAAATTCAAGCTGTCATTTTATTTAAAAATATTTTCTCTTATTTCTGCATACTGCAGTCTTAGTAATTTCCTCAGATTTCTATTACAATTCCCTAATTTAGTAGTTTAACTATATCTATGCAGCATTTACTGCAGAGTATAAATTTTTCAGATTCTATTTTCATTTCCATAAGCTCTATTTGCTTCTTTGTCGCATCTCTTTTTCATTGTTGGGCCACATCCAGTGGTGTTCAAGAGCTTACTTGTGACTGTGCTAGAGGATCACTCCTGGCAGGCTCGGGGTACCAGGGACCAAAGCTGGGTCAACCACATGCAAGGCAAAAGCCGACCTGATGTGCCATCATCAGCCCATCGTCAGGTAGATACCTGATAATTTTTATACTTCTTATTTTCATACTATTTAGTCATCTTAAACATCTGTGTTTTATAGCCCTTAGCTAATAACTATGTTATTTTTAATTCTTGGAGGCCTAATTCTTTGCTATATTTCCGAATCCTTGATATGAATTACTTTCCCTACTTATTATTATGATGACCTTATCTTTAAAGAGGTTTCATAAACAGCACGGTCTAGTTGAAAGTTTCCTAAAATTTTTACACAACTTCTTTTCACTAGAGAAATTTTTATGAGTCTGAGTAAATAAGAGAAGTATACAAATAAAATATTTACTGATAATAAATCAAGATGTTACTTTCCTTACTGCCTGGTAGTATCCCAGGGTATCATCAACTTAATACTACTTTTTATGTTCTGTATTACAGTACATTTTCATTTACTATATTTTGTTTGAGTTTGGAAGTTTTAAACTACAAATGAACACTGCTTGAAGGTAAGTCAATCTGTACCGGTCAAGTACAGATTTGAAAAACTGGTGTAATGGAAAATCAAACAAGAACAGGGTCGGTCATAGGAGGGCCAGAGGTATTAAGTAGGAAAAAACACACAGGGTTTTCTTCTAAAAGAGTGATTTCATGACTTAATCATAGGAAGCAGTATGCTTACTTTTAGAAAAATCAAGGTGCTGGTCATTTTTTGTTAAGAAACTTTGCCTAAAGTGGATTAAGTGATCAATCCATACTACAGTTTCCTCTGTAATCGACTATCACCCTTTGTCCACCTAGGAAAATCAGAGTGCGTTCTTCCAAACTTAGGTCGGACATTATGACTTCTTTGGCCAATGTGATATTAATTAATGGAAGTAACAGGAACAGGAGCATGAAATGTGCTTGGATGGTTGAACTTTGCATTTTTGTTTACAACAATGAAACTATATTTGGAGTTTCCTGGTCCCAGAGGAGAGGGACATGGAGAATCTGGAGTCCAGAGTTCAAGTTCACAGTACAAAAGCTAAAAGCCAAGTGCCAACTCATATACAAATACGTGAGAAACAAAGTTGCTCTATGGGACCAGAGCGACAGCACAGGGGTAGGGAGCTTGCCTTGCATGCAGTTGACCTGGGTTTGATCCCTGATATCCTATATGGTTCTGTGAGACTGCCAGGAGTGATTTCTGAGTGCAGAGCTAGGAGTAACTCCTGAGCATCTCCAAGTGTAGCGGGAGGGAGGGAGGGAGAAAGGGAGGGAGGAAGGAAGGGAGGGAGGAAGGAAGGGAGGGAGGGAGGGAAGGAAGGAAGGAAGGAAGAAAGGAAGGAAGGGAGGAGGGGAGGGAGGGAGGGAGGGAGAGAAAAGTTGCTCTAATGATTAGGTTGAATGTTTTTCTGAGGGGGGTGGTGTTCACCTGGCAGTGATGAGGGACCAAATGGGACCCCAGGGATTGAACTCAGGTCAGTCATGTGTCAGGCAAACAACCTAGCTGCTGTACTATTGCTCTCGTCCCTGAATGTAGTTATTTAAAAAAGTAAAAATGGCAGACTAGTTGTCCAAAGTGCTCTGGCCTGTTCCCTGGAACAGAACTTCTTAAATGTATTATTCTACGCAAAGCATTTAATCTGCTCACAAACTAGGTTAGTTATCCCTAATTTATTCTTAATGACTTGTCAGCAATGTTTCAATATCAATATAAGCTGGAACACCAACCTGGTATTTATCTAAGAAGGAGAAATCTGTGGTTTCATTCAAAGGAAAAGAAGATGATGTGACATGAACATATGGATTTAACTCTGCAATGTGTTGAAGAACAGCTTCAGCCCTGAAAGAGAGCGACCTCTGTCATTCTCCCGTCAATACACTCAGTCCTTTCAGATAACAGATAGATGCCACCAGAGGGAATACATATAGGGGACGAGAGGAGGCTAAAAATGATCTTAACTATATATAATCTTGAGATGTTGAGTACTACCACACAATTTCCTAATGTGCCCTTAATAAAGCCCCTACAGCAAAGCTTTTCAAGATTCAGTAATAAAGACTCCCTTTATCTTAAAGTTCAATACTAGATAGCAAAATGATTATAAATCATTTTTGACAAAAAATTATTTTTTTTAAAACAGGAAATTATTATAGATGTGATACTTATACATCTGTGGTAGTGTGAATATACCGATGAATAAAGGAACTATGATTAAACGGACTTTTTTCTGGGTGATGGTGGGGGCATGGTATACAGTAGCCTCCCAAGCAGTGGTCAGGGGCTTTGGGGATCACTTTGGCCACCTGGGTGCTGGGGTTCAACGTGATGATGAAATGCTGGTCACCCTTGTACTGCTTTGAGGCCTCCAGGGGTGCACCTGTCAATACTCAGGAGATAATGTATGGTTCTGGGATTGACCCAGGGTCAGCCACATGCAAGATGTGTACCTTAACCTCTAAACTATCTCTCGGGATCGTGTTTGGGATGAAAAAATATATTACAACTGTAAGATCTAATAAAAATGATATGAAAAAAACATCAAAACATCACCTGTTTTTCTTATTAACAACATCATCCTCACAGATAAAGAAGTTGGTTCCTAGATCCCATGGTTTGCAATTTTCAGTATCATGGATTGTAAGTGCCTTCAAAATAAGAAAATAAGGAAAGCATCTGTTAAAGTTAGGAACTAAACAAAGATGTTTACTATCTACAATACTGTTTACATGGAATAGGAAGTATTACCTTATGTAATTAGATAAAAAAGCAATTAAAAGCATATGAATCTGAATGACTAGATAGCTCAAATCATCTGCATATGATGATCTGGAATCCCCCTCAAAACTACTAAGAAACAATTAAAAAGTAGCATATCATGAAAAAAACTCACATAGTTATGAACATTTTGAAATGTTCCACATTAAAAAAAAGAACTAAAAACATATATAATATATAACAGAAAAAGGGCAAGATACACACCCACACCCACACACCATGGAACATACTGCAAAAGAAATGGATATAACACTGAAAAATAAGACAGTCTTGTTCAAGAGTGAAATATTTTCTTCTCATTTATTAGAAATGAAAAATCCAAAAACCTGACCATATTCTGTCAGTAAGAATAAGGTCAATCAAACATTTTCACACATTATTGGTAGAAATGTAAAACAACACAACTTCAACAGAAAGTACTTTAGCACCCTCTAAACATGCACTTTATCTGTTTTAAGAATCAATCTCAAAGACTCACAGGGAAAACATAAAAAGACTTCTGTAGAAAAGCATCAACTGATAAGGGTTAATATCCAAGATATATAAGGTACTGGTAGAACTTTACAAGAAAAAAACAGCCAACCCCATCAAAAAATGAGAAGAAATGAATAGAAACTTCCTCAAAGAAGATCTGAACACCAAAAGGCATATGAAAAATGCTCTTCGTCACTATTAGGGAGATGCAAATCAAAAACAATGAGATATCTCACACCACAGAGACTAGTACACATACAAAAGAGCAAGAACAACCAGTGCTGGTGCGGATGCTGGGAGAAAGGGACTCTCATCCACCGTTGGTGGAATGTTGACTGGTATCGCCTTTTTGGAAAACAGTAAGGACATTCCTCTAAAAACTAGAATTTGAGCTCCCATATGATCCAGCAATACCACTCCTGGTAATTTGCCCTGGGAACCCAAAAAAACACAGCAGAAACACCATCTGTATTTCTATGTTCATAGCAACACTATTCACTGTAGCCATATCTGGGAATCAACCTGAATGCCCAAGAATAGAGGACTGGACAAAGAAACTGTGGTACATCGACACAATGGGATACTTTGCAGCTGTTAGGAAAAACCAACTTATGAAATTTGCCTATAAATTTCATGGCAATGGACATGGAAAGTATCATTTGAGTGAAATGAGACAGAAGGAAAAGGACAGATACAGAATGACTGCAGTGATTTGAGGGATATAAGAAAAATAGGATGAAACTAATATCCAAGGACAGGCAAAATGGGAACTAGGAGGTCTTATCAATGGTTGGAATCTATGACAAGTGTGTGTGGGAGTCAGAGGTTAGGTAAGATAAGAAGGGATCAGTGTTCTAATAGTTGTTAGAAATGTTAACATCAGACTAGAACTGAGCATTGATTACCCCTAAATATATGTTGCAAGCCACAATGTGTAAGAGAAGGGGTGGGGGAGAGAGAGAGACAGAAGAGGTAAAAGTGCCTGCCAGAGAGGCATCTGGGGGAGGAAGGGAATTTGGGGGACTCTGGTGGTGAGAAATGTGCACTGGTAGAGAGACGGGTGCTGGAAAACTGTGTGACTGAAACCCAATCATTAACAGTTTTGTAACTGTAGATCTCATAGAGGTATAATTTTTTTCAATTTTTTAACTTTATTTAAACACCGTGATTTACAAAGCACCAAGTTTTACACAATACAGTTAGAAAGATTCATCATTCAACACCAATCCCACCACCAGTTTGCTCCCACTACCACCAAAGACCCTCATTTCCCACCCACCCCTTTACCCATGCCTGTTCCCTTAGCTGGTACAAATAAAATATATATATCTATAGAGTAATTCCAACAGCTAGGAATCTAGTTTAATATGCTGTTAAATGATAAAAGGTCTATTTTTATTTATTTGCTTTTTGGGTCACACCGCAATGCTCAGGGGTTACTCCTGGCTCTGCACTCAGGAATTACTCCTGGTGGTGCTTGGGGGAACCATATGTGATGCCGGGATCGAACCCGGTCAGCTGCATGCAAGACAAACGCCCTACCCGCTGTGCTATCACTCCGGCCTCAATAAAAAGGCTTAAAAGAAAAATAAAAAGCATGACAGTTTAACAAAGACAGATAGGAATAAATATGAATATGCATACATTAGAACAACAGGTTATGTTAAGAATTTTAAAGTATCCTAAACTGGGCCTGAAGAGACAGTACAGCAGTAAGGTGCTTGCCTTCCATGCTACTGACCTGGCTTGATCCCTGGCAACCCATCTGTCTCCTAAGCACGGCCAGGGCGGATGCCTGATCTCAGAGCCCAGGAGTAGGCCCTGAGCATCTTCAGGGGGCCAAAAAGAAACAAAGAAATTCCTAAACTGTCTCTAAAAAGAATTCTGTGCCACTGTCTCTAACAAAATGAGGACCCTAGGCAATTAACATAAATGACTATGAATCTCTCAAAGAGACTAGAGAATATTATTTCCCACTGAGAGCAAACATACAGTGAGAAAGCAGTCTGCTATACAAATCAAATCTGAATCCCATTCTCTTGATATGAGAATGTTCATAATAAACGCTGGGGTAGAGGTATATGTGATAAATGATCTGGTTTCTGACATAAAAAATTACATGGAAAAAACATTAAGAAAGGAAATTTTGTACATGAAATCAGTACATGAACTTTAGATGCTGATCAGAACAAATAAGATGAGATCATCTGAAAACCATTACTCTCCCTCTCTCTTCCTTCCTCATAACTCCCCACCAAAAAAAAAAAAAAAAAAAAAAACAACAAACAGAAAAAAGAAAAATTTGAAAACCATTAAATTAACACGACTAGGAAAATTTGCTTTTTGTTTTTGTTCTTTCTTTTTGGGTCACACCTGGTGATGCTCAGGGGGACCATTCGGGATGACGGGGATCACCCTACTTGCTGTACTATGCAACCTTGTGAGACATCCTTAGAGAAACTATCTAAGTTGTGCTCAATTCCTGTCCAGGAAAACAGAAAATAAATTTAAGGTGCCAAATTTTGGAGCACTGTGGTTAACTTTTAGAAAAGTACTAAACTGTTTAAGGAAGATATACCAGTATGTCTGATATTTATTCAGAGTAATTTGTTGGTTTGAGCATGGTTGGAAATTAGGAGATATATGAAACAGTCCGCCTATAGGTTGTTATTTATGGCTTTTACGCTAAAATTGTGTGACAGGCACACAAGTGTTATTCAAACTAATGTTTTTTTTTTTGTTTTTATGTAAAATGTTCTATAATAAGATTGTTTAAAAAAGAAGAAATTAGGGGGCGGAAAAGGGTACATAGATTCTCCCAAGCCTGTCAGGAGTGATCCATGAATATAAGTCAAGAGTAAGCCCTCACCACCACCGGGCCAAGAACAACACAAGAGCAATAACGAGAACAAGGGTCAAGGACGTGGCTCAAGAGGCAGAGTGAAGTACTAGACTGGCAAGTTCAACACCCTGAGTTTGATCCCGGGCACATCAGGCTTCCATACTCCCATGCCAGTGGAGTGTGTCTCAGGCACCAGCACCTCAGAGCAATGCCACAGCACTCAACTGTCAGTATGTCTAGGCCTGCCACAGTGTGGGCCTAAAAGGTAAACTGAAAAAGGAAAAGAAAAATACAGCATAGAAATAGTTTTTGATACTAAATGAAGAAGTTAGAACAATATTATTATACTGTTACTAAGGAAAAAAGTTATAAATATTCTCACCAAGGTTATTTGTCACTTACCTTAATTCCTGCAAGAACAAGATTCTTTGCTATAAAGGAAAAAGAAAAGCAGCTTAAGGAAGGCATGTTAGGTATGACTTCAAGAACCTGAATGCATTTCTGAAACTTTTTAACTACTCGAGAAGCATAATTTCCTTACCAAATACAAACAAAAAAAAAGGGGGGGACAAAATTAGTGATGCATACGATACTAAAATTACCATTCCTAAAATGGCTTTGTAATTTTCAACATGTTGTTATGAATATAAGTGCATTCAGATATAAAAGAACAACTGCTATCATTATTATTGCTATTTTGCTTTCCTGGGCTACACCCAGCAGCGCTCAGGGATAAATTCTGGCTCTGTGCTCAGGGATCACTCCTGGCAGTACTTGGGGAACCATATATGGTTTTGGGGCTTGAACCCTTCTCAACTATATTCCAAGACAAGCACCTTACCCACTGCACTATGTCTCTGAATGAGAGAATGATCATTAATAGTTAATAGTATCACAAAAAGTGAAGGGGAGTATTATTACTAATTGTGGAAGAATGAAACAGTATCATAAGTTAGCCTTGCTAAAAGCATCAAAATAATGTGGATCTATTTTTCTAAAGAAAACCAAGAAAGTTAAGTTCCTAACATAATGCTATCACGTATGAAATGATTAAAATACTGCTTACCAATTTCCAAACCAAGACCACCCATACCACTTAAGAAAACATGGGACTTGGCCATCTTCTGCATTGCAGTGTCTCCAAGAACATACCTCTGTCGACTGTAAGTAAAACACAATGAAAATAAAATAATTAATATATCAAAATTATGTATTTCTCTAATGTCACTGCAAACTAATAGTTTAGTGGCTAGACCCTGAAAACAAAGTTGTTTTGAATTACTCAATAAATGCTTAAAATGTATGAATTAACTGCAAACATATGTCATATTTTGAAAAACTGTAGATTTGGCACATCGGTCTACATTCCTACATTGTTCTACTTACAAATAAATGCAAATTCTTTACATTTACATAAAATATATTTTTTTTAAACTGAGATAACTTGTGTAAGTATCTATATGGCTATAGGGGTAGAACGTTATCATAATACATCACCGGCAAGTACCAATATCCCTGTCATATTCCATTGAATCTTTTCAGCTCACCACCCAAAACCCTTTTTGAATCCTTAATTTTGTGGTCACGTCTACAGGTCTGTTTCCTGACCTAACAATGGCAGCTCTCCTGACTTGATGTGTTTATTAATATATCTCACTTGAGAAGATCATGAAGGACTGATCATTTCCATCTGATCTGAACATTATTTTAAGTAGAAAAGCTGATACATATAAAGACTTTAATTCATTCTAACAGTCACAAGGTAGAATCAAGATGGGAAATTTAAAAAAAATTTGTTATTTTTAAAAGCCAGATACAGTCAAATACAACTAAGAGCTTATTTGAAAGAACACTCACAAGCCTCATTTTTTGTGAGGGGGAGAGGAGGAGGGGCATACCCATCATTGCTAAGGGCTTATCACTGGCTCTCTGCTCTCAGGAATCACTCCCACAGGGTGTGGGTGTCCATACTGGATGCCGGTTATCCAGTTTGGGCTTGTGCAAGGAAAGTACCTTATCCACTGTACTATCTTCTCTCCAGCCCCTGAACTCCATGTTTATACCAATATCCCTCCCTCTGGCCTTTCTGAGTTCTGGATTGCTGGCAGTGCTTGGGAGCCACTCCCAGCCCTTGGATGAGGAGATCTGTAGTGCCGAAGATGAAATGTCGGCCTCCTGCACGCCAAGCACACGCTCAAGTGTTTAACCTCCCTTTCTAGCCCACATAGCACTCTCAGAAGAAAAGACATTCCAATGGATTCTTTTTTTTTTTTTTTTTTTTTTTTTGTTTCGAGAATCACTGAAAAATAAATTAATTATAATACATAATACAGCACCCTTTGGTTGCTAGAACTTCCTCTTGGAGTTCACACACTGATTTAACAAATTTGCTTAAATCAAAGATATTTAATTTCTGTACATATACCCTATTCAACATAAAAGTCAGAAAAGAGGTTCTGTTACTAGCTAATACTTTATAAAAAGAAGCTATGTGTATGCTATTTGTGTTAATTTTTTTTTCTTATTATAAAATCTGGACTTTTTTTTTTTTTTTGCTGCTTTTTTTGGGTCACAACTGGCGATTCTCCTGGCTCTGCACTCAGGAATTACTCCTGGCGGTGCTCAGGGGACCATATGGGATGCCAGGGATTGAACCTGGGTCAGCCGTGGGAAAAGTAAGCAAACACCCTACCCGCTGTTCTAAGGCTCCAGTCCCGAGACTTCTTTTTACAAATAAACCTTTTCTTCTTCCTGCGCTGACGACCTAACTCACAGTCTTAATACACAAGGTTAAATGGCTTTTACATAACTGATATATTTCTCTTTAAATTGGTATTAAATATGTCAGTTTCACCCCCAAAGCATTATACAGAATCAGCACATTTTCCAAAGAAATAGATCAAACACTCTCGAAATTCATATGGAACAACAAAACATCCTGAACAACTAAAGCAATCCTTGAGAAAAAGATGGGAGGCATTACTTTTTACAACTTCAACCTGTACTATAAGTCAATAGTAGTTGAAACACCATGATATTGGAATAAAAAAATCCTCAGGTTAATCTTTGTTAATTAATCGCTGATAAAGAAAAAAAAATGAAATGGAGCAAGGAAAACCTCTACAACACGTGGTGGAAGGAAGCTGGAAGCTGAGCAACTACCTGCAAAATGAACTCAGACCTCTGTGAATGCCATGTGCAAAACTCAAATCAGAATGGATTAAAGATCCCACTATCAGATCTGAATCCATAAGGTAAAATGAATGGAGAACTCTGTAACATTGAAGCTAAAGGCATCTACAAGAAACACCATTGACTGAGCAAGTGGAGTAGGGACTATATTAAATTAAGAAGCATCTCAAAGCAAATGACCACCAGGATACAAAGACAGTCAATGATTGGTTGAAATTATTTACCCAACACTCTGATAAGTGGTTAATATCAAAGATATGTAAGGCACTGGGAGAACTTTACAAGAAAAAATAATCCAATCCCATCAACAAAATGGGGGAGAAGAGATGAACAGAAAGTTCCTCAAAGAAATACAAAATACCAAAAAGCACACGAATAAATGCTCTGCATCACTAATCATCAGGAAGATGCAAATAAAAACAAAAATGAGAGAGATAGCATCTCACACCAGAGACTGGCAGATGTCGAAAACAAACAAGAACCAGTGCTGGCGTGGTTGTGGAGAAAAAAGGGACACACGTTCACTGCTGGTGGGACTGTTAATTGGTCCACCCCTCCTGGAAAACAAAAATAAATTTCTAAAAAAAAATTGAGCTTTCATTTTACCCAACAACTTCACTGCTTGGAATATAAAGCCACAAAACAAATTGAAGGAAAGACATTTGCACCCCTATGCTCCTTGTAATACTATCCACAATAGCCAAAATCTAGAAAACAGGAAGTGTCCAAGAACAGATGACTGGATAAAGAAACTGTGTACGTATCCACAAAGGAATATTCACTCAGTAGGAAACATGCCATTAGAGGGGCCGTGAGGCAGGACAGGGAGGGGAAAACAGGGATGGAGGGAAGTGTCCAACAGGGAGGAGGTGGCTCCGTAGGCAGTGAAGTGTCCTTACACAGGAAACCCTTTCAGCAACAGTACTAAAAACCAAAAGCAAAAAACTTGCTTTACTAGAAGAAAGGTGAGTGAGAGGCCACAGGAGTGAGGGTAACTGTTGGTGGAGGGAGTGTTGTCAAAACATTATATGCCTGAAGCACAACCATGAATAACTTGTAATTTTGCAGACAAAATTTTAAAACATTAAACTTGTTTCAGAGACAATATTAATTTATATTTACTGAACATTTACTGCAAGGGGTGGCTTGGCCTCTCGGGAGCGGTGTGGTGGGGCGGTGTGGCGTGGGGGTCTTGGGGTGTGGGGGTGTATGTGAGGCGGGGTGGGGGGGCGCGCGTGGGGGGGGCAAGTTGTGATCGGGTGCCGGGCGCAGGCGCCATTCGGTTTCCAGCCCCAGGCCATGGTCACTTCAAGGTCGTCGTGGTGAGGGGGGGGGGGGGTCGTGGGGATGTAATTATATATTGGGTCTTTAACAGATTTTAATCCTACAACACATTTAAATTGTTGGCTTTGCAACATGAAAGGGATTATTTTGAATTTTTCAGTCTTATTTCTTTTGAATGAAATTATATTTGAAATTCATTTATATTGAAGCATTCATGACCTATTCTGCAATTCTAGATCATTACCAATAATGTAACTGTAAACATTAGTAAACATACACACACATACACACACACCCAGTACATTTGGCGGAATACTTTCGCTAGTACATTCTAGTACATATAAGCAAAGACTAGAAAATACAAGATCAACATGACTGAATGAGAAACTGTTTTTCAAAAACCAATGAATTTACTCTCCTGGAATACACAAAATCCCTATGATTTCACATCCAAATATACAGAAAAAAAAAACCCATCTGATCCTTGGCTTGCTTGAACAGCAACTCATTTCGGTGTGAACCTAGGTCTTTAAAAGTTTCCTACACTAATATGTTCTACTCTTTTGTTTCCTTTTTTTCCCTAGTTTCCTAAAATGACACTCATTAGCTTTTATTTTCCAAAATACATATGTAAATTTAATTGCTTTTAAACAGCATACCAAATATCAACACAGTACTTTCATCCATTCTTCTGATTTTAATTATTATTCTTCTATGACTTATGGAGTATTCTGAAACCTATCTTTAAATCTGAAAGGGGATGATTATCTAAGTTTCTAGTTCTCTTCGTTTTTATCTCACTTAAATGCATTGCAAAAGAACATCATAACCAATTTCACTCTAACATTTGAGATATTTCTTTGGCCATTTTTACAAGCGCCCTACATGACCTTGAAAAGCATGTATGCTCTACAGTTGAACATTACATGTGCATTAATTTAATTTTAATAAACATGTTGATAAGTTTGTACCCCCAATTTTTTTGTTTGTTCTCCTGACTGTTAAAACCAACACTTCAAAATGTAGAGCTCAGTTATTTTCCCATTCTTAAAAGCATATTTTCCCATTCTTTTTTTATTTTAAATATTTTATTACACTGCCATGTGACATACAATTACAAAGATGTTCATGTTTGGGTTTCCGTCATACAGTGTTCCAGCACCCATCCCTCCACCAGTGCCCACTTCCCACCACCAATGTCCCCACTTCCCTCCCCCTTCCCTAGCCCGCCTCCATGGCAAGTTCCCTATCTCCCCTCTCTCTCTCCCCCTCTCTTCTCTTACACACTGTGGATTGCAATACACACATTCAGAGATCATCATGTACATCTTTCTTCCTATATTCAATGCTCAGTTCTAGGCTGGCACCATCATTTTTGACAAATATTAGCACACTGTTCCCTTCTCTGTCCTACCTAACCACTGATTCCCACATGTTTGTGGTAGATTCCACCTCTTTTTTTTTAATTGAAAGATGCTCATGTAGAGCTTTGGTTCTACAGTGTTCCAACACGCACCCTCCGCCCAAACCCATCTCCCATCACCAAAGTCCCCACCTCCCTCCCCCCCCCCTCCCGCACCTCAACCACTTGGCGGGTTCTGTATGTCATTTCTTTCCTCTTTATATCTCCTTCCCAACAAACTTTCCTGCTCTTCGTTGAATGCAGTGCATTAAAGGACATTACTGTTTCACTATTTTAGTGGACAGCGTGGCCGCTTGCAGCCGCGCAACCTGGGCTCAAACTGGCTTTGCTCTGTTGATCTGGTTGAGGCAGTTTCGCAGCATCGGGAAAGCAAAAAATGGTGGCTAGTGTGATGGGCGAGTCTCATCCAGCTGCTTCCGGGACCCCTCAGAGGCGACGGGCCCACTCCCAAAACCCATCTGCCCTCCTCGGGGTTCCATGGTCAGCTAGGCCCGGCGCGAGCCGAGCGCCAGCCTCCCCCAGCCGTCCGTGAGGCCCTGTATGCTGGCCCGTGGGCAGCTCAGCGGGCAGGGCCACCAGGCTCGACAAGATGGAGGGGGAAGGGACGACCACGCCTCCATCTGAGGACTTCCCAGTGATTCCCGCCTCTTGGAGCCGCCTACCTGGGCTCAAACTGGCTTTGCTCTGTTGATCTGGTCTGAGGGAGTTTCGCAGCGTCCGGACAGCAAAAATGGTGGCTAGTGTGATGGGCGAGTCTCATCCGGCTGCTTCCGGGACCCCTCAGAGGCGACGGGCCCACTCCCAAAACCCATCTGCCCTCTTCGGGTTCCATGGTCAGCTAGGCCCGGCGCGAGCCGAGCGCCAGCCTCCCCCAGCCGTCCGTGAGGCCCTCTATGCTGGCCGTGGCGCTCGGGCAGGGCCACCAGGCTCGACAAGATGGAGGGGAAGGGCTATTTTCCCATTCTTACAGAAAAAAATTTAGGCGCAAATATATGAATACTGGAGACAAGACTCAGGAACTGGCCTAGCAACCGTCTCTAACCGCCTCCAACACTGCATGAAGATTGCTAATCAAAGTCAACGCACAAAGTTTACAGGAAGGACAGAGCAGTTTCTTTTTTTTTTTTGGTTGGGGGCACACCTGGCGATGCTCAGGGATTTCTCCTGGCTCTGCACTCAGGAATTACTCCTGGCGGTGCTCGGGGGCCCATATGGGATACCGGGAATCATATGGGATGCCGGGGATCGAACCCGGGCCGGCACAGGCCAGCTGCGTGCAAGGCAAACGCCCTACCCACTGGGCTATCGCTCCAGACCAGAGTAGTTTCTTTAAGTCTTCCCCACTCACATTCCTATTCCCCAAGAACAGCAGCTTTAGTTCTTCTGGTATTTGTAAGTAACAAGCTTTTCTCAGCTTTATACACAATCTTTTAGATTTTTTTTTATATAAATTTTTAGGTAACTACCAGGGTAGCTCAGGATATTATTGGCTCTAGATTTGAGGCTTGCTCCCAGAGGTGAGGAAGCTGTGGCACCGGATTGGACCCAGGCATCACACTTGATCACTTGACATCCTGTTGTCGATTTGCTCAAGCGTGTGCCAGTAATATTTCCACTTGACCCTATCACGTGCCAGTGTAGCCCAATGGCATCTGGTTGCTTCAGGAATACAAAGAGCCTACAACCGTTCATTCAGGGTCTTGACAAAGAAGTCTGACCATCTCGTAGGTGGGCGACCACGTGATCTTGTGACATCCTGTGGGATCCAGTCGGTACCGGCTCTAGTCCAGCGGTCATCTCCAAATTGCATTACATGTCCAGCCCATCTGATTTTGGATGCCTTGGCAAGCGAGACAGGGTCCCTGACACTGGAACAGCGATGGAGGTCAGAGCTCCGATTCCTTCTTTCCATTTGAGTGAGGCGTGATATTCCAAACATAGCTCTTTCGATTCCTCTTTGGGAGACCCAAATAGCATTCTCATCCTGCTTTCCTGGGGCCCAGGTCTCTGAGGCATATGTTAATGCAGGGGAGAATGGTGGAGTTGAAGAGATGTGCCCGGAGCGGAGGCTCTTTGTATTTTTAGCTATTTCTTCTATGCTTTTGAAGGCCTTCCATGCAGCTCTCTTCCTCCTGCACATGGAAAGCATTTCTCCAGCTCCAAGATAAGTGAGTCTTCTAAGTCTAAATATGGTAGGCATCATGATCTCATTCATTCATTCATTCATTCATTCATTCATTCATTCATTCATTCATTCATTGGTCACACCCGGCAATGCTCAGGGGTTTCTCCTGACTCTGCACTCAGGAATTACTCCTGGAAGTACTCGGGGGGACCATATGGGATGAGCCTGGGCGGCACTTGCAAGGCCAATGCCCTACACGCTGGACCCATGATCCTATTTAAAAACTCTAATGTTGGGGCCAGAGCGATAGCCCAGTGGTAGGATGTTTGCCTTGAACACGGCTGGCCTAGGCCGACCCAGGTTCGATCCCCGGCATCCCATATGGTCCCCTGAGCACCGCCAGGGAGTAATTCCTGAGGTGCAGAACCAGGAGTAACCCCTGAGCGTCGCCGGTGTGACCAAAAAAAAAAAGAAAAAAAAAAGGAAAAAATAAAAAAAATATATAATTTTAAAACTCTAATGTTTCCTATTCCCTTTACAGAAAGCTTAGATTCATTTATGTTATAAGCCCATTCATAAACGAGTCCCAGATTAGCTACAGATTCATGACTTCATCAAACTCCACGTGACTACAGACCTTCTATTCTCCAAACTTGGTGTGTTCTCCTTGACTGTTAGACCTTTACTCCTTCACATTTTATCCTATATAACTGATCTTTGCCTTCAGCCTTCATTTAGTACACTTTCCCCTAATTTTTCTATTTGTTCACTATACAGTTTTTATTAATATATGTTCATAACACCCACAAGTCATCAATATATTAAAGGCTAACATCACATCTTCCCTGTTGGATGACAGATTTAGCTAAGCTAGGAGCTTTGTTGTTTTGCCCACTCCCAGCTTAATCTATTTAAGTCAAGGTTCATTCTAATGAGACCTCTCTTCTATGTAAGCACTGCTAGAGGGTGTGGCAGTTACAAAAGTCACCTTGATTGAATAACTTCTGACTTATACATCTACTAAGACTTCTATGTTTTCTAGATTGGGCACAGATCCTCTTTATACCCACTGCACCCAGCGTGGGACAGTTAGGAATTTACCAGGAGACTATCACCCTGGCTACGTTGAGTCTATAGGAAGACTATAGGAAGGATCATACTAGTTTGCTTTTAAGCAGGCGAGTGTGTCCCTTTCAGTACACGAGAATAAGATACTCAGAATCACCCTGGTGCAGATAATAAGAAGGACTTTGTGGGTGCCATCTAGATTACATGAAGCTCATGAAATTAAGATGTATTACTTTATATCAGCCACCCCCCCCCCCCCAGTGTTTTTACATAAGAAATAATCGGGATTAGTCCTTGGTTTATAATCTTTGTTTATACCTGCAATAGGGTATGGTGCTATACTCTGTTTAGGGTTCTTTGTTCACATGACCCTCCCTTGGATTACTTTGGTGTATATAAGGGGCTGACTTGAGGCCCCTTTGGGCCTTTTAGCTTTCGGCTTTTTTGCTTTTGGCTTTTTGCTCTTTGGCCTTTTGCTACTTCTTCTGGGTAGGACTCAGCTCGGATGAGATCCTCTCTCTTTGGTTGGGAGACTTAGGCTCTTTTGTATGGTCTAAGTTCGGACCAGAGCTAGGGTTTGTTCATTATATTGGAGTTCTTGTGGAAGAGCTTTTGTACTATTAATAGCCTTTTGGAACTGTACCGGACTCGTGAGTTTTCATCTGTTCCCCCAGAGTCCTCAGAGGTAGAAGAGAACTTCTGTCCTGACACTGTCGGGGGACCCCAGTGGCATCCCTGACACTTCCAATCTATTGTTTTTCTAAGAGATTACAGATTCCTTAAGGCAGGGTTTATCTTTCCTATTTGCTACTGCAGGGTCTGGTATACTGTAGACATACAAAAACAATATGCTGAACCACTGAAAGAAATGAGTTGGCCCAAAAGGACATAAACAATACTTCCATGCTCTACTAAGCAGAGGATTTGAGCAGTGGATACTTTTAAGAACTATGTTAAAATTTAACAACAATGTTAAGCATGTCACCTTAGTCTTGACATGCTTATGAAATTTTCAATTACTTAGGCAAATAATGAATAATCATGCCAGAAATACAGTTAAAACTGATAAAGACACACACACATACAAGGAAAGAATCAGAGAAATATGGACCCAGGTTTCTAAACAATCAGAAAATCTCAGATTTTCACCAGTCACCTAAATCACATGTATCTCAATATTTAGCCACCAAAGCAACAATTTTAATTAAGTGACTAATTCTGATGCCTGGTGTTTTGGAAGTAACTGACATTTACGGTCTATAAAGTTCATTTGGTTAGTAAGTAGTAAAGATGGTATTTAAACACCTGAGAGTAACAACCTCAAGTGCAGCACTTACTGCAGAATATATAATTCTATTACATAATACTCAACATGTAAGTGAATAGAGTGAGTAAAAAGAAATGACCAAATCTGTCTACCTTTAGAGATCCCTATTTATTAAAGATTTTCCCATCTATGAAGGTACATTATCTCCCTCCAGTTTTCCACACTAACTCCTAATTTACCTCCTTGGGGCCACGGGGAACTCGGCTAAGCCCTCCTTGATGTGACAGCCCTCCATACACTTTAAGATTGCATTCGGCTTCCACAGCCTTCTTCCTCCAGGCTAAACATCTCCAGTTCCTTAACCAATTCCAAACATAACATCATTTTGAGTCCCCCCTAGGCACATCTTCTGGATGTATTTCAGTTATCTTTGTCATGCATTCATAGATTCATCAGAATTTCTATTTCAAGTCAGGCATTTCACTGTGTAGGGATCACAAGAGCAACAGCCACGTAAGAGTATTACGAAGATAAAATGAAATACATGACACAGTAGAATAGGAGTGAGATAATAAAAGGATTCATTATTAGATACCATCTAGACATATCAGAAACTATGGGAATCTGAAGAAGGAAGTAATTGTCAGCAAAGTTTCCTGGAAAACTTATCAAAGCAGGAATCTTTCCTAATCGTTTTAATGAAGTCAACATTATCATAATACTAAAAGTAAAAAATTTTATTAAAAAAGAAAACTATAGACTGATATCCCTGATGAACACTAACTCCAAGATCTTCAAAATTTTGGTGAATTAAGTACAGTTTATCAACAGACCATGATCAGGTGGAATTCACTCCAGGGATGAAAGGATAGTTTAATATACACAAATCAGTTCTCATATCAAAATAAGGGAAAATAGCACGGTATATCAAATTGTAGAAAACAATCACGTTTCAGAAATTCAGATGGTCAATGCAAGAACAGAAATAGACCAGATTAGCCTATAACCAAAACCCCACCTAAACCCTAAATTCCATCCTGGACGTTTCATGAACCCCACTGCCCTCTTCCAGTACTCAATGGGCCTAAAAAAAAAAAAATCAAAGGGATCCTAATTGAAAAAGGAAGTTAAACTTTCACTATTTACAGATGATATAATACACACAGAAGTACTTAAAAACTCACCATACAACTCTTTTTAGAAAACAATAAACCAATACAACAAAACAGCAGGCTACAAAAACAATACACAAAAATTTGTTGCATCTCTATATGCAAACAATGAACCAGATGGTAAGTTGGAAAGGATGATCTCATTTAGATTGTGCTAATACTGGAACTGGAAGATTTCATGTTAAGTGAAAATACAGAATATCAGGTAAGGAGATGTTGTAAAGGGGATGCCTATATATCACCCCTGGACCCCAGTGTTTGGAGAGAAGGAAAGAAATCAAATGGGAAAGAGAACTGGGATTAATGGTTCAGCCTCTATGGCAGGAATTATGGGTATCTTTTTAATAACAAAACAACTCCCATAAAAATCCAGTAATTCCACTGGTTGGCACCGACCCCCCCAAATAGAGAAACACTAATTCAAAAAGACATGTGAACACCTAAGTTCACTGCAGTGCTCAGTTCAATAGCCAGGATATGGAAATAGTCCAAACATTCAGCGACAGATAAGCGAATAAAGAAGCGTGGAACAGATATAGTCAATGGAATACTATGCAAAAAAAAGATAGATGATAGGTAGATTTATACTGAGATTAATACTAAGAAAAGATAAAATCATTCAGTTTACTACAAATTACATATTCATGTAATTTATCATGTGTCATCTTAAGTGAAATAATTCAGAGGATAAATATCAATGGCCTCACTTATCTTTGGCATTCAGAGAAACAAAATAAGGGAACAGACAATACAATCCTTAGATTGGAAAAAAAACTCCAACACATATACATACATAACATAAAAACAAGATTTCTATTTCTGCCTTAATTAAAAATGGACAACATAAATGAAACAACAAATTTTAGACACCAGACAACAGGCAACACCATACCATAAGAGAAGAGAAACAACGAAGAAGGCAACACTGTAACGACTCCCTGCAGTTTCCAGGTTGCAGTGCAGGAAAGAAAATGCAAACAGGAGCCTTGCTCTCTCCCTGAATTGAAGATAATAATGTCAATTCAAGGAGACAAGGAGAAATGGGAGGTCTTGTGATGGTCTTCACTCTACCACTGTCTCCATCCGGCCCCCATCCTTCCTGTAGTAAGCTTCCTACTGAAGGCTAGGTCTGTTTCTGTTGCCTTTAGTTATCTTTAGGTGTTTGTTATTCTCCTTCAATGATTTTTTATATTTTGCATATTAGATTATTCTTTGTCTGTCCCTCTCCTGACAAATTTCACTAGGATGATACTCTACAGACCCACCCAGTAGCAGGAAATCACATTTTTCCTTAACACTGAGTAGTATTGTACTGCATTTAAGCACCACAGTTTCTTTATCCAGTCATCTATGCTTCTCTTGGCTGTTTGCAGATTTTGACTACTGTGAGAAATGCTACAATGAGTGTAAGAGTACAAATATTTTTTCTGAAGTTTCTTGGCCCACGGGTAGATGCCCCAAAGTTGAACTATAGGTCATATGGAAGCTCAATTCCGAGTATTTTTTGAGACGTGTCCATACTGTTTTCTAGAAAGGTTGGACAAGTCAAAACTCCAAGCCAGCAGTGAATGAGGATCCCTTTTACCCACACCAACATCGACACTGGTTGTTTCTGTAATGTGTATGGAGATGACATCTTATTGTTCTGATTTGGATTTTCCTGATAAGAGACACAGACAGTTTTTTCAAACACCTTTGGCTATCTGTACTTCTCTGAGCAGGTTTTTATTCATCCTTTGCCCTATTTTTGATGAGGTTGGTTGTTTTTCCTTGTAGGGTTATTCCAGTGCTTTACCTATCTTGGACATCCACCATTTATCCAATGAGTGGTGTGCAAATATTCTCTCCCAGTCTGCGGGTTGTCTTTTTAATCAGGTCCTCGTTTCCTTTGTGGTCAGAAGGTTTAGTTTGCTATACAGTCCCATCTGTTTAGTTTTGTTTCAGTTTGCTTTGTCAAGAAGTGTTCTATGTTTTCCTCAATGTACGCTTATGAATTGGGTCTGATGTCAAGGTCTTTCATCCATTTGGTTTGACTTTGTGCACGCTGTGAAAGGGCAGGGGTCACTCTTGAGCACGCAGCTAGGGAGCAGCTTCTGAAGAGAGGCAGTGAGTGTGTCTCCTCCATTCCCTTTCTTCTACCACAATTCCACCACCACAAAATAAGCAACTCGAAAAAAAAATTTGTAAGGGGCGTTTAGAGATATTTAACCAAAATGGTTAAATGTCTCTAAACGCACTTTAAATAGGTTCATGAAAAGATGTTCAATGTCACTAGTTATTAGAGAAACAAAATTAAGATCAGTGTAATATATCTTCCCCTTTCTGCACCAGAATGCCTAAGGACAGACAGTACCAGGTACTGAATGAACATGTGGGGCTACTTGAACAATCATCAAACACTAGTTTTAGTAATATAAAATAGCAAATAAATAAATAAAACAACAACTTTAGAAAATATTTGGCAGCTTCCTTTTTGTTGTTTTTTTACTTATTTATTTTAAATTTTAAAATAGGTGCGCGACGGGGGAGAGGCGAGGAACCCTGTGCGGCCTGGGACTGGCCTTAATGGCAGCACAGCACAGCTGTGGCGAGTGGCGAGAGTGAGGTTGGGGAGCCCCTCGGCTTGCGGCTCCCCATTCCTGGGTGACTCCCTTGGGGCCTCAGAACTGGCCACGCTGGACACGATTACGGACACCTGGCGGTCATCTTTCTTTACCATCTTTACCGCCACCATGTTCGCTGCGCTCATCAAGGACCGCCAGTGGGACGACCTGGGCACAGGCCATGTGTCCTCCAGCTACATGGAGCGACTGAAGGGTATGACCTGCTTGTCAGGGCAGAGAGCGATATCACACTCAGCGATGCTCAGGGGATACTCCTGGCTCTGCACTCAGTGATTAGCCCAGCAAGCTACTAAGAGTATATCGCCCGCACGGCAGAGCCTGGCAAGCTGTCTTATGTGTATTCAATATGCCAAAACCAGTAATAACAAATGTTCATCTTCCTGACCCTGAAAGAGCTCTTAATACGGCAGCACTAGGAAGGGCGAACAAGGAGGGCCTGATAAAATTTCAGGGCTATCCATCCTAAGCTACCAAAACGAAGGACTAAAAGAACAGTCTGTACTTTCAATGCACGTACACTGGCAACAGAAGCACATATTGAGGACCTGATGGTGCAAGCGCAAAAAGATCAAGTATGACATCATTGGTCTGACTGAGACGAGGAGGCGTCAATTGCATCACGTTGTTTTTGACACTGGAGAAGAATTATTCCTCGGAACATGCGAGGAAAGAGGTGTCGGTGGAGTCCGGTGTCCTTGTCAACCACGAACAAGGCTGCGGACATTAATTCATTTGAATGCCTAACAAACCGAATAGGACGATTACACTTGAAGAGATGTGGCCCATTGCCAGCAATTTCTATCTTCGTTGTTCTGCACCAACATCCGCATACAAGGAAGAAGAAAGAGAAACTCTACATGGAACTGGAGGAGTTCTATAAAAAAGATCACACCTTCTACAAGATCATAGTTGGTGATTTTAATGCCAAGATAGGACCAAGAAGATCGGCCGAAGAACTCCACATCGGGCCCCATGGCCTAGAATGGAACAAACGGAGTGAGAGACTATCTGAGTTCATCATGTCCACTAAGACCATTCATGGGAACTCACAGTTCCAGAAGGCTGAAGCAAAGCGTTGGACTTGGGAATCTCCTGGTGGACAGTTCCACAATGAAATTGACCACATCATCTTCAATCGACGGTTTTGCCTGACCGATGTTGCTGTCGTCCCAAAATTCCAAACAGGATGGGACCACCGTCTCCTTCATGCAAAATTCTACTGCCGCAACAGGGGAGAAAAGGCTGCAAAGTTTAAGAAGAGAACTCCCAGAACGACCACCAACTGGGAACTCTTTGGCACCACTGCGGCAACATGGGAAGATACTATCATTGATGACATCGATGAAGAACACAACTGACTGGTTCAGCACCTCCATGATTGTGCGAAGAATGCCGAGAAAAAACTACAAAAGGACACCTGTCTTCAAAAACACTCGGGAGCTCATTTGCCATTGTGGCAAGGGCGCGAGCCTCAGGTGACCAAATGCTAACATCCAAGCTTGCAAAGCAGTGCAGAGAAGCGATAAAGGAAGACCTCAGAAAGAGAAGAGCAGAAATACTGGAAATGCAGCAGAAGCCGGGAAAAGCATTCGCACTGCCCGCCTGTCCTTCGCCAACTATAAGACCAAGATGACTGCCCTCCAACGTCCTGATGGATCTATCACATCTTCCAGAAAGGCAATGGAGAACATTATCCATGACTTATACTCAGATCTCTTTGATAGCCACGTCCACCTGCCCAAATACCAAATTCCAGCAGGATGGATATGTCGTTCCCAGCGTTCTCCCTTCTGAAATCCAGACATGCCATTTCGTCGGTAAAGAAGGGAACAGCACCAGTCCCAGACAAAGTCAGACTTGAACACCTGAAGAATCTGCCTTCAGTACTCATCAATACACTAGCTCTGCTCTTCACACGCAACCTGTCCAAACGCAAGGTGCCCTCCCATTGGAAAACCAGCAAAACAGTTCTACTGTTCAAGAAGGGAGACATCCACGACATTGGCAACTATCGCCCCATCTGCCTGTTGTCTGTCATCTACAAGCTGTTCACGCGAGTCATCCTGAACAGAATCGGCAGAACATTAGATGAAGGGCAACCATGCGAGAAAGCTGGCTTCCGAAAGGATTCAGCACAATCGACCATATCCACCACGGTAACCAAGCTCATTGAAATGTGTAGGGAGTTCAGTATGCCACTCTGTCTCCACGTTCATTGATTTACAGAAAGCCTTTGATTCTGTGGAGACTGAAGGGTCATCGAAGCCCTAGTCACACAGGGCATTCAAACCCAATACATCAAGATCCTTCGTGAACTGTATTAAGGACTCACCACCAGGATCTCACCATTCTACAAAGAAGTGATCATCGATGTCAAAAGAGGGGTTCAGCAGGGTGATACCATTTCACCAAAACTCTTCAGTGCTACCTATGAGATCATGCAACAATTAGAATGGGACGGAATGGGATGAAGATAGATGGTTGGCAACTGAACCACCTCCACCTCGCTGATGACATCGTTCTAATAACACCAAACATTAGCCAAGCAGGAAAAATGCTGGCTGATTTTGACTAAGAATGTGGAAAGGTAGGTCTACAGCTGAATCTCAGCAAAAATATGTTCATGAAAAATGAACTAGCTCGAGAGGCCCCATTCACTCTCAATGGAACAAACATCTCTGAATGCAGCAGTTATGTGTACCTAGGTCGAGAAGTCAACATGATGAATGACCTAAAACCTGAGCTGCGCAGGAGGAAGAGTGCAGCATGGAATGCCTTCAAAAGCATTGAAGAAATAGCTAAAAAAGACAAAATAACTCCAGCTCCGGGCACATCTCTTCAACTCCACCGTTCTCCCTGCATTAACATACGCCTCAGAGACCTGGGCCCTACAAAAACAGGATGAGAATGCTATTCGGGTCTCCCAAAGAGGAATCAAAAGAGCTATGCTTGGAATATCACTCCTCACTCAAGTGAAAGAAGGAATCTGGAGCTCCGACCTCCGTCGCTGTTCCAGAGTCAGGGACCCTGTCTCGTTTGCCAAGGCATCCAAAATCAGATGGGCTGAACATGTAATGCAATTTGGAGACGACCGCTGGACTAGAGCCGTTACCGACTGGATCCCACAGGATGTCACAAGATCACGTGGTCGCCCACCTACAAGATGGTCAGACTTCTTCATCAAGACCCTGAATGAACGGTTGTAGGCTTTTTGTATTCCTGAAGCAACCAGATGCCATTGGGCTACACTGGCACATGATAGGGTCAAATGGAAATATTACTGGCGCCCACTCGAGCAAATTGACGAATAACGGGATGCTAAATGATCAAGTGATACATACTTTTTTTTAGCTGATTGAGCTGTCTGCACGGCAGAGCCTGGCAAGCTACCCATGTCTTATTTGATATGCCAAAAACCAGTAAATTATAGATCTCATTCCCATGACCTGGAGGAATGGTTTGAGGCTCTTCATGTTCCTGGAGCAAGCAGATGCCCAAGGGCTACACTAACATGTCACAGGACGTATGGAGATATTACTGGTGCCCGCTCGAGCAGATCGATGAACAACGGGAAGACAAGTGAAGTGATAAAAGTGATTTTAAATGTTATTATACAACCATGTGAAATACAATCACAAAACTGTTCATGATTAGGTTTTGGTCATACAGTTTGACAGCTGCTTACGTGGAAAATGGAACTGCCAAACAGCCTCGCTTAGCTCCCAAATTTTATCTGAATAAACCCAAAACCCGTATCTTATGACCTTATTTGAAATGATCACAATCTTGGAATTGTTAGCAAGCTATAAATTATAGCATAGTCTGTATAATAGAATACAACTCAGCTCAAAGAGAGGGGCTGAGATGGCAATTTAGATGACTCTCAAAACCATTATTCTGAGTGGAAGAAGTCCGATGAAAAGCTTAATACTGTTGGTTACTTAATTCTTTTTGGTTTTTTTTTCTTTTTTGGGTCACACCCGGCGATGCTCAGGGGTTCCTCCTGGCTCTGCACTCAGGAATTACTCCTGGCGGTGCTCAGGGGACCATATGGGATGCCGGGGATCGAACCCGGGCCGACACGGGCTGGCTGCGTGCAAGGCAAACGCCCTACCCGCTGGGCTATAGCTCCGGCTCCAGGTTACTTAATTCTTAACGGACTCCTTCCACATCTTTCATTTTTGAAACGTGAGCAGGTCAGTGGTTAACTGAGGAAGTGGGAGCTTGAATGTGACAGGATTAGGAAGGGACACAAAGATAATGTTTGGATATGGGGGATACAGTTTTGCTATTTCTGGTTGTGATTTAATTTCTGACTGTGATCATATACACATGTGGAAACACATTAAATAAAACTAATTTTCTTTGGGGGGCTGAGTTGGGCGTACACCTGGCTTGAACTTGCTCCCAGCAGAACTTAGGAGCCGTTACAGTGCTGGGAATCAAAATGGTTTTAGAGTCATGCAAGGCAACTGCCTAGACCCCTATACCACTCCAGCCCCAAATCATACTTTAAGTATGTATGAGTGCTAGATATCCATTATTCCTCAAGAAAGTAAAATAATAAAAAAAAAATTAAAAAAAGAACAAAACAATCACCTTTTTTGGCAGAAACTCCTTCATGATTCTTTCATAATGCCCCATAAAACTCTTCCAGAAAGCCTAGAAGACAAAGTCCTCACTGCTTTTTACCTGGACCATTTTTCAGCATTGTATTATAGCAAGTAGCAAGACAAAGGGCTGGCCTGCTTAGCGCTTGTGAAAAAATGGCAGATTCCTCCACAAAATACAGCGTTATTTAACTGTGATATAGACCCACAATGTGCAGTGCACCCATCTGCTTCCATCACAGCCACAAAGATGCTGGAAGCAAAGAGAACCTACTCCAGACTATGCTATACCTAAACTGCTTACTATTTCGTAAGTAATGAAATTCTTTGTCTGTATTTCATTACTTACTAAATAGACGACCCCACACCCCACCCCCCCACACACACACACTCCATGAGGGTCACCATTTTCCACATCCGGACTCCCCTCTCGTCAGAACTCCACCCAGCAGAAGAGCTGATCACAGCCCGGCTTGAGCAGCCGCTTGGGGCCGTGTGGTTCATCAATAAATGCTGGAGATATGAGGTGACTACAAGAGTATGCCACCCGCATGGCAGAGCCTGGCGAGCTACCCATGTCGTATTTGATATGCCAAATACCAGTAACAACTATAGACCTCATTCCCATGACCTGATGGAATGGTGTGAGGGTGAGGCTCTTTATGTTCCTGGAGCAAGCAGATGCCCTTGGGCTCTACTAGCATGAGACAGGACATATGGAGATGTTACTGGTGCCCGCTCGAGCAAATTGATGAACGGGGAAGACAGTGATACAGTGATCCATAAACTATTTTTTTTGTCATCAACTAAATAACAGACTTTCAGTTTATAAATATGGTAAAAACAAATCCTAGATCCTGGAAACAAGCACATAAGGCTGGACAAAACTAAAGACTAGGCTGTCAGAGGGTAGAAAATTAAGATGTGACAAAAAGAAAGGGACTCCCAGCCCAGAATTCACTACCTTGCAAAGCTATCTTTTTAGACCTGACAGAGGGATAAGAATCTTTTCAGACAAACAAGAGTTGGCAGCATTTGCGACAAGTAAACCAATTCTGTAAGAATTACTGAAAAGCCGCTCATTATATAAAGAAAGTAATTAGAGACAATGTTGGACTCCTTATTGGTGAAGGAAAGAACAGATCAATAAATACTTTATCACAAACATCTATGCAGTGAAGGCTCAGCAAGTTCATAAGGCTTCTGCTCACAAACCTAAAGAAATACACTGACAGAAACACAATAGTAGTGAGAGACTTCAACACACCACTTTCCCCACTACAGATCAAACAGAACATTAGTAAAGAGGGGCCGGATCAATAGTACAGTATATAGGGCATTTGTCTTGCACGTGGCCAACCCAGGTTCGATCCCGGCATCTTATACAATCTCCCAAGCATCACCAAGAAGTGATTTCTGAATGTAGAGCCAGGAGTAACCCCTGAGTATTGTCAGGTGTGACCCGAAAAGAAAAATAAAATTAGTAGAGACAAGAACCCAAAATAAGCTGAAAGAACTGGGATTATTAAACAATACACATTCTTCTCTAATGAACACGGAATATTCTTCAGGATAGATCACATTTTAAGGAACAACACAAACATACATAAATTTGTAAACATAGAAAGTATACAAACTACCTTCTCAGACCACAATATCATTAAGGTAGAAATTACAGAAAGAAGATGAGGGAAAACTTCTAACACTTGGAAGATGAACAAAAAATAACTGCCAAAAAAATAACTGAATCATAGACAAAATCAAGGGAGAAATAAAAAAAATTTCTTGAAAGTAATGAAAATGAGGTAACAAGCTACCAGAATCCTTGGGTACAGCAAAAGCTGACCCAAAGGGGAAATTCATAGCAATGTAAGCCTACCTTAAGAAAAAAAAATCAACACCACGTCTCAAAAAATCTGGAGAAGCAACAACAAATTGAAAAAGTAGCAGGAAAAGGGAACTAACAGAAACTAGTCCAGTAATCAACAACATAGAAACCTGGAGCCGGAGCGATGCACAGCAGGGAGGGCGTTTGCCTTCCGACCTGGGTTTGATGCCCAGCATCCCGTATGGTTCCCTGGAGCACCACCAAGAGTAATTCCTTAGCACAGAGCCAGGAGTAACCCTTGAGCATTGCCAGGTGTGACCCAAAAAAAAAAAAACAAAAGAAAGCAATTCAAAGGGCTGGAGCAATAGTCCAGCAGGTAGGGCATTTGCCTTGCACACTGCCACCCCCGGGTTCGTTACCCGGCATCCCATATGGTCCCCCGAGCAGCACTAGAAGTAATTCCTGAGTGCAGAGCGAGGAGTAACCCGAGCATTGCCGAGTGTGACCTAAAAAAGATTAAAAAAAAAAAAAGCAATTCAAATAATCAATGAAACCAGGAACTCATGCTCCAAAAAAAAAAAATAAACAAAATAGACAATCCTTTAGCCGGACTCATAAGGAAAGAAGAGAAAATGTTCAGTTAAATCAGACCAGAGATGAAAAGGGAAAAAAGTTACTTTGGTTCCTTCAGGGGGAAATATATATGTATATATATATACATATATATTTATATACACATATATGTATAAAATGTATTATAGAGGTTATAAACAATTTTATGCTCTTAAACTGGAAAACCTATAAGAAATGGATAGATTCTGAGTCATAGATTTCCCAAAGCTGAACAAAGAGGAAGTAGTAAGCCTGAAACAGTAATAAAGATTCTCCCCAATAACAAGAATTCCAGTCCAGATGGGTTCACTGGTGAGTTCTAGCAAACATTTAAAGATCTACTGCCTATACTCTTTAAGCTCTTCAAAATACTGAAGACACAGGAATCCTTCCTAACACCTTCTATGAAGTTACTATTACACCAATACCGAAAACAAAGACACTTCAAGGAAAGAAAATTTCAAAACAATTTCCAATATGAATATTGATGCAAAATCCTTAACAAAATCTTAGCTAACTGAATCCAGCAACATATCCAAAAAAAATGATACACACTGATGGAGTGGGATTCACCCCCAGGGATGCAAGGATGGTTGAACATACATAACTCAATTAATATAATACACAATAAAAGGAAAGATAAAAAATCATATGATCATATCAGCTGATGCAAAGAAAGCCTTAGACAAGAGCAATATTCATTTGTTCATGATAAAAACCCTCAACAAAATAGGGGTGAAAGGATCCTTCCTCAAGATTGACCATCTCAGATGATAAGCCCAGAACCAGTATTACTTGAAGGTAAAAAACTGAAAGAATTACCTTTGAGATCAACAATATCCACTCTCTCCACTTCTATTCAACATAGTATTAAAAATCTTGGCTACAGCAATTAGGCAAGAAAACCAAAAGGACCCAAATTGGAAAAGAAATCAAATTATCACTATTTATAGATGACTTGATGATATACACAGAAGGCCCTAAAGAGCGCACAACAAAGATCTTAGAAACAAACCAATCCAGCAGAGTTGGCTGGCCACAAAGTCAATACACAGAAATTGGTCGTATTCTTATATCTAAAGGATGAATTGAGGAGAAAGCACTCAAGGAATCTACCTCACTTAAAATAGTATCGCAGGGGCCAATAGGAGGCAGAGATGCTCCTGGCTATCCCCACGCCAGGCTGACCACAGGGGCAATTAGGGGAAGACTGGTTTGGGGGAAGGCCTGTCCCAACATAGCCCCAGCAGATGAAAGGCTTCCACTCCCTTACAATCACTGCCATGCTCAAGGCCAGAATCCAGTGCTCAGATGAGCCCCTCCCATGAGTGAATCCACTGAAAATCCCAGGTATGTGGGTTTCTGCAACTAAATTCTCCTCACCAGCCATGGCTGTCAAAGTTACAATCTCTGTCATTCTTGGGGTGAATGCAGCTGCATGAGATCTCAAGCTTTGGTGTACTATTAAACCAGTATCACATCACATTTTACAGATATAAGTATAAGGTGCCTAATAACAAAATAAGTTAGTGATAACTGTCACTATATCACTGTCTTCCCGTTCATCATCAATTTGCTCGAGCGGGCACCAGTAACATCTCCATATGACCTGTCTCATGCAAGTAGAGCCCAAGAGCACCTGCTTGCTCCAGGAACATAAAGAGCCTCAAACCATTCCATCAGGTCATGGGAATGAGGTTTATAATTGTTACTGGTATTTGGCATATCAAATACGACACGGGCAGCTTGCCAGGCTCTGTCGTGCGGTAGCATACTCTTGTAGTCACCTCTAAATCCAGCATTTATTGATGAACTGTGCGGCCACTTGCTTGCTTGTAAGTGATAACAAACAATACAAAATAAATTACTGAGTGCTTAGGACAGGTTTAAGCAGCAGTAGGGGAAAATTTGAAATAACTGTTGTCTGTAGCTGCAATGACCTTGAGTTTGGGATTGCATATTGACCATTTGTAAGAAATTAACATGAACATCCTTGTTACCAATCATACACAACTTAGTAATTGCAAATCTTACAGTGGTATAATAAAATTTTTTAAAAAGTGAAACAGAAGTTTCAAAGCAATTAACAGATCGTCCAATTTTCATGTAACAACCCAGTAAAAAGTTCATGCCTTTAGTAATACCATTGAGATATATTTTGTAATAAGCAATAGAATTAGTGCCTGCTAAGGGAGCAGATGCGGGGGTGAATGGGAAACGAGGGCTTGTGGTAGTGGGTAAGGGCACACTGGTGGGACTGATGTTGGAATATTAAATACTGAAACAAGTGTACTGTGAACAACTCTGAAAATCAATGTATTTAAATGAAATTAATAATAATAAAAATCACAGGATTGCTGGATGACTTGCTTATTTGTTAGCCCTCGGTTTTTGCATTGCTGATAAGGGATTATAAGACTTTTGGGCATGTTTAAGATAAGAGATTTTGCTCTTGTATAAACACAAAAGGAAAGTGGGGACAGTATATTTGTGAATTAATTTGACTCTGAATTGATTACTCCAGACCTGGCAGCATATTTTCTTGCTGGCATCTTAATGCCCTTGGATTGATTTTAATATCCTCCATATGGGTCTCTCTGAGGGACTGTATGGTACCAGGAAGAGAGCCATGCTGGCTCTTAAATGGGACTTACTTTTAGAAGAAGTTCTGCTGATCCAAAAGATCAGAGCAAGGCCAGAATCAGCTTTGTTATGACAAGCTCTGAATGGCCTTGCAGGGAGCAGAGCACTTTGCTTGGAGCAAAGCAAGACTGTACATTGTTGGAGATAGGACGCTGAGGGGGATGGAGATGATCAATCTAGCCAGGAACATAGCCTGGATCATGTGACATGATCTCCCCAAGAAAGTTCATCTTATGTATTTAATTTCTGGTGTAGTTATTACACCAGTCTCCCTTTCTGTGTTCATACAAGACAACTATGTATAATATTGAAATGATTGGCTATTAGCCTGAGAGGAGACGAGTAGTAGTGCTCTACATTAGCATCTCTTAAGGTTTGTTTGGGCCACAGGGGCTCGACGTGAAGCTAAGGGTGGGGGTGCTCCAGAGCCACATGGTGATATAAAAGGGCCTCCAGGGATACATCCTGAGATTCCCTGAAGGCCATGCGGTATGGCTATACTATCTACCAGTCTCAAAGATACAACATTTTCTATACAAACAATTCCAATGATTTTTACACAATACCTGAAGCCATGTACTGTCAGAAATTCCTGAGTACTAACCACAAATATACTGAGGCCCTGCTGAGTGTGGCCCCCACACAAAAAAAGGAACGATTTCAAAGGTGTTAGCAGAGTCACCATCATGCTGATGCACCCAAACAGCCCTGCTCTACCAATTCAAGACTAACTCTTGGAGGAGATGCAAGCCAGGCTGTCCTCAGGAGGTGGATGAGCCAAGTTCCCACCCTGCAGGGGCCTTGGCAGCCATATCCGTACCCCACCACTGCAGCCATATTAAAGGCTCAACTCCACCCATTCACTAAAACTCTGTGGAGATACCAAACAGGGAAGAATTTCAGGTACTCCTCATGTCCAAGCCAAGAACTCCAGGGTCTTTTCACCTCAATAGCCCAGACTGTTTGGCAGCATAAATTAACTGACCTTGTGGATGCATGATGCCTCCAAATTCGTCAATACTAAAATCACAGTGGGAACACACAAAATGACATGGAAAAGTAGCATAAATGTCAATTAAACTTAATAAACAAACAATAATACTAAGAGCTCAATTAGCAACAAACAGCTTGGTAAAACCTTTAAAGACTGGAAGAACTTGGTGGTGAGAAATAACAATTTTCACATATTTTCTTTTACTGAAGCATCTCTGATAATTCCATTAGCCATTTAGTTGCAACAAGCAATGTAAAATAAAATAAATTATGTATGCCTGTTAAAGGAGTAGGGTTGGAGAGTGATTTGGTTTTTTTTGTTGTT
The DNA here is from genome assembly GCA_021461705.1 of Cryptotis parvus. Lineage (NCBI taxonomy): Eukaryota > Metazoa > Chordata > Mammalia > Eulipotyphla > Soricidae > Cryptotis > Cryptotis parvus. The sequence continues at coordinate 2,595 of JAJIBD010007668.1, read as the reverse complement.
GTTGTTTTTTGGGTCACACCCGCAATAATCAGGGGTTTCTCCTGGCTCGCACTCAGGAATCACTCCTGGCAGTGCTCGGGCGACCATGTGGGATGCCGGGATTGAACCTGGGCCAGCACGGGCCAGCTGCGGACAAAGGGCAACGCCCTACCCACTGGGCTATGGCTCCGGCCCACAGAGTGTGATTTGTTAAGAGGGCACAATGGTGGAGAGGTCACTTTGGTTTTTTTTTTTTTTTTCTGGTTTGAAAATGTTGTTTGAGGGGCCAGAGTGATAGTACAATGGGCATTTGCTTAGCATGTGGGCTGACCAGGGTTCAATTCTCGGCATCCCATATGGTCCCTCAAGCACCACCAGGAGTAATTCCTGAGTACAGGAGCCAGAAGTAACCCCCTGAGCATCTCTGGGTGTGACCAAAAAAAAAAAAAAAAAAAAAAGGTATTTGAACATTAAAAGCCTGTACAACTATATATAGAACAACTTCACAAACCACTGTGTTTAAATAAAGTATCTTATTTACAATTTCAACAAATTATAGTTTTCCATGCAAAAACTCCATTAGAACATGCAATATTGTGAGTGAGATTACAATGATATAAACATATGCTCTAAATGCTAATGTGTAACTAAAGTGAAATTGTTTTTCACAAGATGCTTGTATTATTAAGAGCATAAAAACTATGGCCCAGAAATAAGATACTAGTCTATAATTAAAGTGAAAAGGATTGCTTTTAATAAGATACTTGTACTATCAAGAATATAAAATTGTCTTTTAGACAAACCGTAAGTATATTTTGTGCAGCTGGCAAATTCTTTATCTCAGGTCCTAAACCTAGAACTAAGATTTAATCACTATTTAAGCTTTCATGGACCTCAATTCCATGACCTGCAGTATGGTTTGAGACTGTTCCTGTCCCTGGAACAAGCAGATGCTCTTGGGCTACACTTGCGATAGGACTTAAGACAGTGATACAGTGAAGCCTTCAGAATGTGGGAGTTGTTGGGGAGGGGAAATCACAAGCTAATTTTGAGAGAAATTCTTAGAATATATTTACACTTCTACATTAACCTGTCTTTTTAAATAACTCCATTAGTTGGGACAATGATTAGGAAAAATTAAGTCTCATGAAGTTCTTACCTGTATAATGAATCATCAATCTCCACAGTTTCTGTTGAAATGACTGGCAAATGTGTATTTGTACTGAAAAATAAAACATAACTTAGAAGGGCAAGAAAGGTTATTCAATATCCGACATTTTACAATATAACATCCAATTATACACAAGATCAGAACAACTAGTTGTTGAAGGTTTATTAAACAAAATGTTTCATTATGTATCATTTAGACTTAAAATAGAGCCTGGCAACTGCTAATTACAAATGACATAGTTCTGGGGCCAGAGTGATGGCCCAGCAGGTAGGGCGTTTGCCTTGCACGCGGCGGCCTGCCCAGGTTCGATCCCCAGCATCCCATATGGTCCCCCGAGCACCGCCAGGAGTAATTCCTGAGTGCAGAGCCAGGAGTAACCCCTGAGCATCGCCAGGTGTGATCGAAAAAGCAAAAAAAAAAAAAAAAAAAAAGTTCTAAAAACCACATGACAGCATGAAATTCAGCTTTGGAACAAATTTTTCTAGCCTAAGTAAGTTAAAGGAAAATACAGGCTATGAAAATATTATCATTTATTTTACCAAACATTGGTATTATTAAAAGTAACTAAGTGAGTAGTTACATTAAAGAAACTCCTCGTTATAACTATGAACGCAAAATCAGAAGATAACTGTACGAAGTCCAAGGTCTTTAAACTTTCCTTTTTTAGATGAATCATCTGGAGAGTTTAAAAAGTTCCTAACTTTTTTTTTTCTTTTCCTAATCATAACTAGGAAATTATATCCGAGTCCTCCGAGGGCAGGATCTGTGCCCCGGAACTCTGAAGTGATGCCAGATACTATCACCGCTGAGAAGCACTGTTGGAAGAGACCAGAGGAAGACGCACATATCCACGCTACACCCTGCCTGGGCATTATAACAAAATGTGCAAAGAACATTTTTAATGCATTTTTTCTTATTTAGAAAATATTTTCACTTACTCTCTTGCTTGCAGGGAGGAAGAGTTAACAGTGGATAGGATAGGAGGCTTAGGTGAAAAATGAAAACCTAATAGTAATTGTATTACTGCTACTTTTTAGAAATTTCTGCCTCACTGTAGTTTCTAGTTCCTGATATAACCAGGCCTCCAAGAGAATCAAAACCCTCTTTTTTTTTTAAAGTATTTTATTATACCACTGTGAGATATACAATTACAAAGATATACAATTAAAAAGTTCATATTTGGGTTTTGGTCATACAGGTGTTTCAGCACCCATCCCTCCACCAGTGCCCATCTCCCACCACCAACGTCCCCGGTTCCCTCCCCTCCCCAGCCCTCCTCCATGGCAGGTTCTTGATTTCTTTCCCGTTCTCTCTCTTTCTCTTTTCCTTCCCTTCCAGACTATGGATTACAGAACATACATTAAAGGGTTGTCATGTGTATCTTTTTGCCTCTATTTAATGCTCAGTTCTAGGTTGGCATTAGTACCCTCGACAATTTGTCAAAA
>JAJIBD010007667.1:0-47246 GCA_021461705.1 Cryptotis parvus | reverse complement strand
GCTTTGCTGGCTTTTGCTGGCACTCAGCTTCTTACAATGACTCTGGTAGAGAGCAGGTGGAGGAGACAGGAAGGCACCCTGGGCCTTTTCTCTCCCCACGGGCTTTCTGTTCTTGAGGGTATCTAGCAACTCATCTCTGCTTCACCTTTGCCTGGGCAGAAAGTCTAGTAATGGCCCGATTCCAGCCTGCAGTGCTTTCCAACTTCACCCATTGTCCGCAAAGTGTCTGGGCCTCACTCACTATCCACTAAGTGTCTGGGCTCCAGCCCCTCATCTCCCCATCTAAACAGTAGCACCAGCAGAGATGCAGTCCTTTGCCTTCCCCAAGGTAGAAATTTCAACCCTTTTGCTCCCCTTCTCCAAGCTTCTAATCTTAGTAGTGACTCCCAGCCCGGGCATTGATAATGGCTCCACATAGTTGTGTGTTGAAGAAACTTTCATGCTCATATTCAGCCTTTAGATTCTCCAACAGTTCTTTAAATTATTTCTTACTTTTCCATATTTTTTTTAATATTTGGGTTAGGGGTCCACACCCAGTGGCACTTAGGAAATTCTCTAGGTTCTATCCTTATGGATTGTTCCTGGTGGTGTTCAGAATATTGTTCTAGGTCTTCTAAATGTAAAGTCTGCATTTGGGTCCACTGGTGTTCAGATGTAGTGATAGAGCTGTTGCCTCCATCAAGCCCTGACTTCCTTTCATGGGTCATAGTGGGTGTCTTCACAGACGGAGACCACACCACAATGATATGTGACTGCTAGAGTGGCATATCCCTCTCCCTAGCACCCACAATTCACTCATAGGCCATACTTTTCTCGAATAAGGCAAAATTCAGTCTCATGGTATTGAACACAAGACTCTTGCAAAAGCAATAGAAACTTTATGTAGATATACTTCTGAAAGTTTTAATGTGTGTAAGATGATTAGAACTCCTATTTTTTAAACAGAATCCAGCAGTCACTGTTCCTATACTCTGCACACAGCATTCCATTAAATTCATAAAAATAATTTGACAAGGCAGGTCTTTTATGAAACATGAGGGACACTGGGACACCAAAAGGTAATAATGTAGCCTTCTCAGATGATAAAAGTTGTCAGTGGCAGAATTGGGATTCTGACTAAAGGGGCTACACGTCATCTCTACCCTACCTAGTGTTGTTTTACTCATTTGCTTTGAGAGTAAACTCTTAGCGTAAAAGTTGAATGGGTAACAATTGCTTCAAGAATGATTATCTCTTTATCAAATTGTTGAATTCCTTTTATGATTTCATATAAAAATAGAAATATCTGTACACTAAAGTAACTGAGAAAAGTTCACCAGCAAATCATTTATTTTTCAATAGCTTGTTATTTCCCAGTAGGAATTAACTTCTTGGTTCAATCCATTAAGAAAATGTAGAGTCACTTTCAGAGATCTATAATTTCATAGTAAAATTAAATAGAAAACAACAGAGTTGTACTTTCCTTTTAAAAATTATAAAATACATTTTCAAAATACATTTCAAAAAATATTTTTCCTGGTAAAACTCTATACAAATAACTTGGAGTGTGTGATGGTCAGCTTCCTTTTTTATATCTTTAAGAAATAGAGTTGAAATAGGAGACAACTAAATTTACCCTGACCACAAAGTTTCATCAAGACAAAACTAATTATTCTATTATTTTTATTATAAATTTCACTGTATTTGTTCATCATTAATGTACAGATTTCTCTTCCATAAGGAAGGAGTGATACTTTTGGGAGTAAGAATACTGGATGGCTTTTGCCAGAGAACCATGCTACAGCCAACCCAGTGAAGAAATGGGTATAGGTCAAGGTTATAAAAGAAAAATAGGCTCCATCTCACGGTCAGGAAGGTAACTAATGGGCAATAGAAAGGAAATCTCTTTACTCAACTTGTCACATCTCAGTTTAATAGAATCAGGCCAAGGAACAGGCATTTTAAGCAAAAAGGACCTCAAAATAGTTTTTGTGGCAGAGCCAGCAAGTAGGGCATTTGCTCCTGCATGTGGCTGTCCTGGGTTTGATCCCCCAGCATCCCATATGTTCCCCCAATTACTGCTGTGAGTGATTCCTGAGCTTAGAGTCAGCAGTAACCCCTGAGCATCATAAGGCGTACCCCCAAAATAAAAACAACAAAAAGGTTTTAGTGGCATCTTTGGGGGTTTCTCTTTGTACATTATCAATTGATCTTCAGATAGTGATAATTATACTTGTCCTTTTCCAATTTGGAATCCTTTCATATCTTTTTTCTTGCCTTGGACTCTAGGAATTCCAATGCAATATTGTATAATGGTGAGAGAAGACAAGCTTATTTTTCCTGATCTTAAACAATATGCTTTTAGTTTATCAATATTGAGAGCATTGTTAGCTATGAATTTGTCATATATTATCTTTCTTATTTTGAAGCATGTTTCTTGTGTCCCCCCTTCTATAGAGTATTTTTATCCTAATGGATATTAAATCTTGTCAAATGAAACTGAATGGATAGCAATGAATGTAACTAGGCCTTTGGTGGGTGTGTTGCAGTATACACATATACAGAGGAATAAAGAATTCTAAAACTTCTTCAGGGGCCGGAGTGATAGCACAGTGGGTAGGGCATTTGCCTTGCATGCAGCCAACCTGGGTTCAATCCCGACATTCCATATGGTCCCCTGAGCACTGCCAGGAGTAATTCCGAGTGCAGGTCCAGGAGTAACCCCTGAGCATTGCTGGGTGTGACCCCAAAAATAAAAATAAATAAATAAAACTTCAGTATTGTACACTAATGGAATCTCAACTGAGGAGAGAGGCAAAAGGGAGGGCAATACATAAGCAGCGATAGCATTATAGGTAAGTCATGATCAGTGAGATTTAGGTAAAGAGAGCTTATCACTTGACAATACCTGCGTACTGTCCTCAAGCTCTCAAAAATCATAAACATATTCAGCTACCTATTATTTATTTGTTTGGATAAGATTTTGTTCCTAGGGAGAATTTTTTATGATCTGATGCTTTCAGAAAAAATACGACCAATAGGTAATGAATCCCAACCATTTAATTCTTAAGAGCCTTGCTTCTGTGTGGTATGTATGTTGTGTGAGTGTGTGTATTATTACTTTAAAAAAAATAATCACTGTGAATTACAAAGTTACTCATGGTTGGGTTTCAAGCCAACAGTGTTCCAACAACAGTGCCTTTACCAGGGACCACTTTCCTCTACCAATTTCACCAGCATCCCATATAATCCCCTGAGCACAGCTGGAGTGGTATCTCAGTGTAGAGCCAGGGATAACCCATGAGTATCATGTGTTTGGTGCCTTCCCCAACCCTAAAAAACAAAAAATAAAAATTTGGGGGACATTTTGAGGGTTCCTATATGCATTATCAAATTATATTCTTAAAGCGATAATTTGGATCCCTTTCATATGGATTCTCTTGCTTGATAACTCTAAGTAGGAGTTCCAAAGCTATATTGAACAATAGTTGGTGAGAGTGGACAAGTATATCTTGTTCCTGATCTTAGAGAAAACGCTTTCAGTTTTTCAAGACTGATACGTGGCTAGCTACGGATTTGTATCCCTCTCACCCTCTAGTCTGCCTCTATGACAGTCACTTTATTTTTATGTAACACAGGCACTGTGATTACATTACTGTTGCTGATAGGGCTTCATACAAAACACTTTACCACCTTCCAGCACCCCTCCTCCTCCTGAGTGACCACTTACCTCCACCATTGTCATAGTATTCTCTTCCCCGTCCTTGTCCTCCCCAAGCCCCAAGGGCAAGCTTTCTGCTGATGACCAGTCTTCCTGTTCTTCAAGCTTTGCATTTTTAATCCCATTCACTTACTCATTCTGTCAACAAGTGTTTCTCCTATATTGCATGTGGGGCACTGTCCCAGGTGCTGGAAGAACAATAGTGCATGGAAGTAACCAGAAGATCCACTTCAGAGAATTTATAATTAAGCTTCACTGTAATTCGACATTCATCTAGTATCAACACACTAATGTCAAAACTGTGTTTTTAATAAAGTGGTGAACCTGACATTCTTTCTACCTCAGGAAACACTTATAAATAAGTAGGATTTTAAATGCCATCTAGAGAGCTACACTATTATGTATCTTTGAAGAGAAAACACGAATTCACAGACTGATCAATACCTTTGTTCTTTTAGGGAAAGTCAGGCAAATATTACTTTACTATTTTTATTTCATCCTTATAATTGTTGGCACATGCATGTTTAAACTACTTAAAGCTATTATTTGAACACCAAGGAGGAAAAAAAAGACAGTGGAAATGAGAGACGTAAGGCATTTTCCACAATAAGCAGAATTTTACCCAATACTTTACATATCCATTTCAATTTGAACCCAAAACTAAAATTTCTCCTTGAATGTGTATTTAAGAAATGTCAGCTACATCAGTAGGTTTCAAATAGTGTTAGACTTCCCTAAGACTATTGAGAGACCTTTATTCAGGAAATAAAAACACGATACACAAGTTTCTACTGTAGGCAAAAAGTAAATTATCCAACAGAGGAAATATTACAATCCTCCAGAGAAAATAAGTACCAAGCTGCCAAAATTTCCCTTTGCTATAACCGTATGAATGAAAACTATTATGCTTTATAGGTAGAAAGGGATTATTGGTATGGGTTCATCATTTTGTACCATTTTTAAGGCACCATGGTCTACAATATTCTTCATCATAATTTTTATGCACATATTTCAACACCCATCACCAGAGTTCTCAGTTCTTCCCACCAGTGTCTCAGGGCCCCCTATAATCTGCCATTCTGCTGCCCCATGTAAAATCAGTTCTATAGGCAGAGTATCAAGTTCTAGTGCCTCTGGTCATTCTTGTTCCTTTACCATGTTTCTTTATGTGTCACATATGAGAAGTTTTTCTTATGGGGATGGTGAAACCTACACACATACATATGTGTGTAAAACTAAACTCCAGAAATTCCACAGAATTTTAAATCAATATTAAGTTGATAAAAAATACAGTTCCTCAGACTATTTTTTGCAGGCATATGATTTTAAAATGATAATTTAAATAATTCTATCCTAATGAATTTTAAATTTTGCATGAAATAGATAAATACTAAAACTATACAATTTAGGATTATGATAATAGAATCTTAAAACATTTTTTAAGTATTTTATCATACCACCATGAGATATACAATTACAAAGATGTTCATATAAGAAAATTTGAGTAGGCCTATAAAAAATATCAAAATGTATTTTACCCTTAAAGAGAATATTGAGTTGATTTTAGAAAATATTGTTTCATAAACAATGCTTAAGTATCCATTATAATAATTAAAATATTGTTATAATAATTTTTGTAGATAGAAAAATTCACTTGAATAGACATGGAAACATTCAAACTCAGTAACAATTATAGCCCTCATTCCCATGACCTGAAGGAATGGTTTGAGTCTCTTCATGTTCCTGGAGTGAGCAGATGCCCTTGGGCTACACTAGCATGTGATAGGATGTGTGAAAATGTTACTGGTGCCGCTTAAGCAAATTGATGAACAATGGGAAGACAAGTGATACAAGTGATAATAATACTTTATTTAAATATTGAAAAAATATGGAAGCCCAATTTTCTTTTTCTGTTTGGTTTTGCATTATAGCCAGCAGTTCTCAGAGCTTACTCCTGGCTTACTCAGAGATTACTTTAGGAATTGCTCACAGGACATATGGGTGTGAAGGATCTAAGTGGGAACCAGGGTTATCTGCATATGCAGCAAGTACCTTTACCTGATGTACGATCTAGCCTTGATCTACCTCATCATAGAGTTGGGGTTTTTTTTGGCTTAAAAGGTGACACAGACTATGAAGTAGGATAATAGTTAAATATTGTAAGTAATATTAAAAGTGAAATTTAATCTATATTGCAGAAGAGTATTTAATAAAAGTGAATCGATTTTGAGTCCACTAATTTAGAATTTAGATCATTTTATGAAGAATAGATTAAAGTTTATCTTTTTGGTCGTTGGAGGAGGGAAGACTTTTTAGGTCTGTTTCTCTTTGTAGAAATCACCTAAGGATGTGAGCAATGTAGACTCTGCTCTAGAATAGGGACTTTAAGTTCTGTATTCCAAGTTTCTTACTGCTATTTGTGCTGAAAAAGAACAATCATACTTTGAGAGGCAGGAATCTGGGTTCATCAGTATGAGCCAAGTTACAGAGGGAATGATAAACCAACTAGGAACACGTTTCCTTAGAAGAGAAAAAAAGTGACTACTTGCAAATGTGTCTTTGTGGTTCATTAAATCACTTGTGGTAGGAGTTTCACTTGGCAACATGTTGTAAACAGCTAATTGGAGTTAATTCACATTATAAAAATAAGAATAAATATAAAAACAAAGTTTTTCTTCAAAACAATCATCTACTTTGGCAACTTTTCATTCTTATTTCATTTATTTGTAACACCTCATTTTGCTTAATGAATTTATGGGGTTTAGATAACACAATGCAGAGTAGGTTTGACATCATTATCCTACTTTGATTTTTCTTAAGTTCATTCTTCCATCAACATTGAGTCTCCCCCATTCAATTCCTTTTGTTCCTTATTTACACCAAAAAAATAAATGTTGCTGAGGATATCCTAAAGCAACTGATTAAGAATAGGTCCTGAAATGTGTCTTCTTCACTCCCAGGCCCCACTTTGGTGAAATAAATAGATAAAATTGTATAAGGTAGATGTAATTTTATAACACAACAAATAAAATAATGCATTAAACTCTCGAAAGTAACTGTTTTATTGTCACTACCATGGCCAACAATTACCTGAAAAGCCTTTAATGTATGTGGTCCCTGACACAGTGCTGAAATGAGGGCTGTTAAAATGTAACTGGGATTGTACTTTCGCATTTTCAGAAAATGCTAAAGGACGTTGTGTGGCAAGATCTTTGTCTTTATTCACTAATGTGAGCTACTTTCCTGTCTCTACCACAGGGAACCAGAGGTTAGGAGAGCAAGACAGACAGAGGCACAGCAGCAGATACAGTCATGCATGAACATACTTCAAGAGTGGCTGATGGAGCCACAAGACATGGGATATAAAGACAGAAGGACAGAAGTGCAGAAATAGTTTATCAAAGCATCGGGAAAAGAAGGGTGAGAAATGAGAGTGATAAAACATACGAACTTTTAAGGCCGAAAATAAGTCTTATAAATTTCATGAATTGTACCGAGAAAGGGATGGTCCCCAAGTTCCATAACACATGAGACACTAGCGCCATGCCCTATGGCTGACAGAGTTCCAAGCACTTGTGCATGTTCTGGGTGAAAAGTACTTGTCTATTTCAGAACTGAACCGCAGAGTGTTTCCTCATGAATCCGATTCCTTCCTTTCGACCCCCATTTCACGAAGTTACCTGCTGGTTTCAGGTCATGCTTTTTCACCCATAGTCCCCTTCGAGTATCTTGGTGGCAAAAATTAAACCCATCTAACAAAATATCCACTAAAATGAATTTGACACTTGTGGTTTTCATTATAAATTAATAAACAGACAGATGATGAACCAGGCAAGGGAGAGGGGAGGAGGGAGTGCCCAGTAGAAAGCACAATTTGCTCTCTGCCTCTTGGAATAAGAGAACATCAGAAGCAGAATTTTTTCAAATGGTTTTACCTGCGTAGACCTAACTTCAGAGTAAGAGCTCCGTGGAATAACAGATGAACAGATTAACATCCGAAGACAAAAGAACCTGGCAGGCATAAGAGTCAGAGCAATTCCTAAGAGTAGGAACAAAAATGAAATAAAAAATATAGAGATCAAAATGGAGAAGGCAAAGAGAATGGAGGCTTTATAGAAGAAAGCAAAACAGGAATCCAGAGGTAAATATGGGCACACTTTAGAGCATGCTTTTTATGTGGGATGCAGTGATAGTCCCAAGACTCAAATGAACCTAAAGGGAAATAAATCCCAGACAGGCAGCCCTGTGCTTTAGAGTCCTTCATTCCCAGCTTCAGGGCTATCAAGAAGTGTGTGATCTCAAAGCCCACTTCCAGCTGTGGGGTGCAGCTGATTTTCTGCCTGTGTGGAAGAGTAGACTAACAGAACCGTAGCCTTAAGACCTCTCCTAGAGCAGAGGGGCCATGACAAAGCAGAAGAGAGAGAGAGAGAGAGAGAGAGAGAGAGAGAGAGAGAGAGATGTGACAACAGCTCGGAAGCTGTCCATACCTCAGACCATGGTTCGACTGGCAATCGCGGGTGACCATCTGTGTCCAATGCAAGAAGAGGGCATGGCGTTCCAGGGCCATTTCCTGGAGTCTGGCTTTTCTCTGAAGTGGCCCTTCCAGGATTTCTCTAATGATAAAGAAAGCTTCTGCTCTCCACTCTTTTCCTGGGACTTCTCAGCCTGTTAGCGACTTCTCCACCTTTGATTAAAAGGACATTCTACATGAGGAACTCTTTAAGACAAAATGTGAAAAAATAAGCTCAACCTTTAGCCAGGAAGAGCAGGATGGTGTTCCCGTAAATGTTGCTTTTTTCTCTCAGCTCCTCTTACTGAACAGGCAGTTCTACCTAAAGCCATTCACCAGCTCTTCTTACTGAACAGGCAGGTCTACCTAAAGCCATTCACCAGCTCTTCTTACTGAACAGGCAGGTCTACCTAAAGCCATTCACTTTGACTCACCCTCCACGCTTTCATGAATGCTGCAGTTCTGCGCCTTGACTGATTTTTTGAACTCCTGTTGTTGATTCATAATCTGTGGTGAACTGAAAATAGCCTTTTCCCACCCTGGTAAAGTCATTCCCTGGAAATGCGTTAAAATAAGATACTCAAGTAAACACACTGTTCTTGTAAATCTTGACATGTATGCCTTTAATAATGTGTTACTTGGTACTAAAGCAACCCTTGATCTTCCTCTACAAGCACAAATGATGAAGTTGATAATAAAACACTAACAAAGGCTCAGGAAGAAGGTTTGGTCACATGCTTGCATGTGGGAGACCCAGGTACAGGTCCCAACACCATGTGGCACCCTGAGGACATCCCCCTCCAAAGAACAACCTTGAGGACAGGGCTGGAGATAGCTTTGAAGCACTGCCAGGTGCACCCCTCACCTGACAGAAAACACAGAAACATAAGTCTCCTAAGAAAGCTGGGAAAATAAGTAACAATGCTATTCCCAGAATTTCTCCTAAGCGTGAAAATAAAAGATATCCTCTAACCTCTGGCTATCTCTCTTTTATGGATTCTTCTCCATGAAGTCCACATTCTCCCATGCTCCATCCTCTACCATTTTATCTTGACTCCCCAGAAAACACATTGCTCCAGGAACTGTTCCCTTTTACTCTATCAAACTCAGCCAGGACCCCATCTATGTGCAGATGTGGGACAGCAGCAAGGCTGAAGTCAACCAAATGTATAGAGACAAAATTCTAGCAAAGCAAACTATTGTGAACCTGACAAAACTGTGCTATGCTGTTGGAAGTCATAATCATGTTTACCCATCCCTGTGGGAACGGGGGGTGTTGGAAGCAAGCCTAGTAGACTTCTGGGTATCGATCATTTCTTATTTATTGATCTAGTGCTCCTGCTGTTTCCAGGGTTCGTTCAGTCTGGGAAAACCCACTATGGCCCTATGGCGAGAGCATTTTCCTGCACATATGAAATGTCAAGAAAATGTTCAACTATAGATACATTAGGAACAAAACAATCCAAAGGAATGAAAACTCAAAATGTAGTTGACATGACCTACATGAACAGCTAGGAAATTTATTCCAAAGGAAATGAAGAATGGAATCTGAAAATGTCATACAAAATGTTTTTATCCAATAGATCCTTGTTAAGAAACTTTATTTGTGGTGTGGGGGCCACACATGGGCATGCTCAGGGTTTACTCCTGGATCTGTGATCAGAGATCTTGCCTGGCCATGCTCAAGCTACCATATGGTATGCTGGAAATCAAATTTGAGTTGACTGTAAGCAAGGGTAGTGCCTTAGCTCCTACACAATCCTCAGTCTCTGGTAAACATTCTAAAACAAGTTTTGCACAACTGCCAAGAATCTACGGGAAAGGAGCAAATAATGATACTAGTTCCATTCCAAGATGAGGGCAGGTTTTCTGAATAGGTTCTCCATGATTGGAGCTCACCACTTGGATTGGATTATCCAACCATTTTCCCTTTTGGATTCCCATCGTTGGTACATCATGCATAGCAAAAATAGAACTTATGCTTATTTCTCTGAAACAATATTCTCATAATTTGGGATAACTGTAGTTGGAGTCTTAACCTTTTACACCATGTGAGGACTCCTTCTAACCTAACATTTTTTGCCACCTGAACTGTTCCTCTATTGTTTCTCTAGCATCATTGTTATGATGACCATTTCTTCATGAATGATCAAATACAACCAATTCAATGGTTATTGTGAAGTGTGTTTGGTGCTGTGGCTCTAAGACCTCTGAAACACCTGCTGAAACTCTTAGTTTAAAGTATTGCAGTAGATGGGGGGTAAAAAGAAGGAAAGAAGGGGGTAGGGGAGTCAAGATGAAGAAACACTCCATAATCCAGCCATGCAGCTCTGAAATAGACAAGTACTTTTCACTTGGAACATAGTTATGATGACCATTGTGATAATCACTTGTTGCAGGACTCCTAAGGGCCGCTGCATCTGCTCTGGAGTGCCTCCCGCAAATCACTCCGTAGATAAGGGGGTAGTCTAAATGTGGCAGTTTATCCGACCATGTATGCTGTACTAGCTGGTATAAATATTCTCCCATGCTACCACAATCATCGTGGGACTAGCTAGATCTTACCAGCATATTAGCCTGGCCACGCTGGACCCCTAAGTAATTAGACCAGAGAGAAATGCTGTTTGCTTCCAAGCAGACAAGCATGGCTCCCTGATATACTCAAAGGCAACTAAAATATAAAACTACAATGAAGTAGAAGAGACTTGTGAAGGCTTGGAGAAATATTTAACTGGCATTAGTATTAGTCTTTGGTACAGAGACATGCCATCTCAGAAACCCCCTTCTCTACACTACAAAGGCACTCCCAGGCAGATTTCGGCTCAAAACATTAGCATAGTAAAGGCACTAGGTGAGGTGCAGGGAGGGATTACCTAAGGGCATTGGACCCTCCCTGCTTTCCATAACAGTGGGAGGAAGGTCTGAGTTACAGGGATATAAACTAGCCGGTTCCCGCTCTCCCGGCCTTCTTCTTTGGGGGATCTCTCCTTGTGGCGCTCATTCCCCTTGGAAGCCTTTTGCTCCTTTTACAAAACCTTTACACGTGGTGGTCGCCATCTTGGCCTACACGTGGCTGGGGTTCTAGCCTGGAATCCTAAGCACCGGGCTTTTCCTTTTGCTGATTTGTATGACTGAACCTATGATAAGTGAAGCCTTTTAAAACTGCATCGGATTCCTGAGTTTTCATCCATTCCTCGCCGGCTTCGGAGGTAGAAGGGAACTCGCTTCCCGGCACTGTCAGGGACCCGGCGGAGCACCCGACAATCACTCACACATACACCTTTCTGTGGTATTTGCATATTTAGGTGTGGTGCTCATGGGGTGCACACTTTGTCACCTGGGTGTCATGCATGCTCACTTGAGGGGAATTTCCATTTTCAGGCCACAGGGCTCATGCATGCATCTTTTAATTTTAAGGTTCTCTGAAGGTTGCACCCTTCTGTTCACAGAGCTGGCTGTGGTGTGGTTGAAAATCACTGTGGTACTGGGAGTCACTGCTGAGCCTCTAGGCACCAACTGTAGAGCTTCTGAACCTCCTGGGGTTCAAGCCACAGTATTGTTATTCGAATGAAAACAGTAACTTTACAAAAGGCTATGGCCCCCAGAATGAAATGCAAACCCCGCCCACATCAGCTCCTCTCACTTAGGATTGTCAGACACTGGGATATGCTATCCCCAGGGATTCTGCATTACTAGCTCCCTTGCTCTGGGTCAGCACAAGCAGTCTCTGCAGGCATTTGCATGCTTCATCCATGAATGAGAATGGCTGTATGTCAGCTGTCACCCAACACATCCTGCCAAAGTGATGGAAGAACATTTTGATATTTCATTTTCATTTTCCAATATTTGGTTTTGGGGGTTACCCCAGAAGTGTTCAGGGCTTACTCCTGGCTCTGAGCTCAGGGATCACTCCTGGTGCTGCTCAGGGGACCATATGGGGAGCAGGAAATCAAACCCAGATGGGCCATGTACAAGGCAAGTGCCCTACCAACTGCACCATCTCTCTGGCCTCTGGTCGTGCTATTTCTATCAAACCGATTTTATTGTTTATTCTGAGAAACATCTTCAAAGTAATTTATTATACACTTTATCTCTCTAGAATTATCACTCTTCTCCCATACTTTAAGAATTTAAGCAGGTGTTTTAGAGATCTTAGATCCTCGGCACCAAACACACTTCATAATACCCATTGAATTGGCTGGCTTTGATCATTTGTAAAAGAATCCCAAATGTATCATTCTTTTCACATGCAGTTGTTTAATACATAGTGATCTCCATCTCAAGCAAATCTTTCTTTACTCTCATCATTCTTCCAACTATCATTATGAATGAATCTGTCTTCATTTTGTCAAACAATTTATTTCTACTTCCTGCTGAGATGTATCAGCTAATTAAAACTGAGTCCCTATATCAGAGGATTTCCTCACCATTCCAGTCAGCTACCTCTCATGGGAGAGTCACATTCTAAGAGTACTTATAGCCAGAGGTCCTGGCTGTGAATGATTATAGCTGCAGCAACCTGGGTGGGGCCGGGCCTCCGGGGAAATAGAATCCCAGCCCAGAAACCAACCTCTGGTGAGACTAGAGAGTGAAATCACAGATCCATCTGCCAGAAATGTGGCTACTTTTGCAGATTCCGCTCAATATGGCTGAAGAATAGAATTTCCCAAGTGACGTCCATCTGTGAGAACCACATGACTGAAAATATTGTCAGAAGAGATGGTTCACTCAAACAATTTAAGGATTATTTAAAATGAAATACATTCTTATCATTAAATAAATATCTTTTGCATATGATCACATGCAAAGCACCATGTTTTATGGGGACATTATGACTTACATTCTTATGAAAACTCCTTTTCCAAAAATTTTCTTATTTTCTATCTTTTGTTTGAAGATAGGCATTCCTTTGACAGACTAATCCAGCTTTTACAATGTGAAATCTAACAAAAATTAATATTCAGTAAATTGCATCTAGTGAATCTTCAAAAAACAAGCTAAGCATACGCATTTGTCTGTTAGAAAGTGATCCCAAAATAAGTCAGTAAAGACAGAAATGCATGGAAATGTTTATTAAGTGGTAACAAACATGAAAGCAAAGGAAAGTGGGAACCTTGTATGTGCCTTCATCCTTCTACCCATCTCCAAAGAAACTATGATGAATAAGTATCATCAGAGTTCAAATGTCCAAATGTCCTGAGAAGTTTCCGATCAAGATAGTGATGTGGCAACTATTAACCTAGCATTGTGGTCCCCCAAGTCCCATTGGGAAGGTGATTTTTGTTTATTTCATCTTGCCTGACCCTTTTGATCACAGGCATACAAGTCATCCTGTAGGCCAATCCAATGAGTGGGGAGCTCCAGGTAGATGTCTAAAGAAGATGCTTATCTACAAATAAAGGGGGACAAGTAGATGAACAAAGCAATACAGAATCCCCTTGTTGCTAGAGACAGAGAAAGGGGGAACAGGCAGCCATTGCACAAAGTTCCTACAGATGATAAAGAAAAAAAATCTCATCAACAAAATGAGATCACTATGTAGGAAGTCCATCGAACAGTTCTTCTCAGGAAGGTGGAAGTCCATGGGTCTGCATCACATGAAATCAGGTCGCTGTGAAGTGCTGGAACAAGAAAGCTACAGATCCAGATACATCTTTGTAGATATTTGCTACCTGAAATCTTGCTAACTTTTCCATGGTTTCTAGGCATGCTTGGTATTGCTTGGCTAAATGACAAAAACAAGCAGCAACTGGCCTCTCATTATGTATTTTTACTTTTCTATATTCTGTTCTTGGTGGTAAAAGTAGAAAAAGAATTTAGGAGATGCCATGTTAACATTTGCATTAATTCACACTTTCTTTGGAAGTTTAATCCTATCAGTCAGGAAATGCAAAGTTTTAGGTTCTTCCACTTATGTAAATGTGCATGTCTTTAATTGGCTGCATTTTTAACTACCAAGGAGGAGTAATTATTATTTTGTTGTCCCATTTTCACGAAATAGCAAGTTCTGTCTCTTTTGTAGCACCTGATTGTTATGTAGGTCATAGATTTTGAACTTGGCATAGCCATGTTACCGTTGCAATGCAGAATGCTGTTTCAAAGAGTGTACATTTTGCACATGCAAAATGACATGCATGCACAATGATTTCACAACTTATAATGCTAAGTGAAGTTTTAGAGCAACTGGAGAAAGAAGAGTCGTAAGCCAGAAACCTAAAGCATTTATAAACACAGGAACATAACCTCCGATTTAACCACATCTCTGACTTCTGCATCTCCCACTGTCTCCAGGAGACATCCAGGAGGGATCTCAAAGACCATTATCACCCCCACCAGACAATAATTCAAAAGGAAAAGGCTGATATTAAATCAGCGGCTTTTTCCAGTAAACCCTTAGAAAGATGTGTTGGAGAAAAAAGTCCAAACTAATAGCTAAAAGGAAGTTTGGAGAATGTTAGGTTTTATCCATTCATCCTCTTCCTCACTTGTCCGAGTCAGTAGCACAGACTATTGAAATTTTGCTTCATTCACCATAACTAACTAATTCATTTTATCATTTTAAGCCAAGCTCTCAAAGTTAAGGTTGTATGTCAAATTGCTGGAAGGGAAACTCTTAGAGAGGCAAAGCACTTTACTTCACAGGAGATGAGAAAGCTAGTTGAGAAAGCTAGTTACCTAAAGACATATGGTGTCTTCTGCTTTGACAAATCTTTAAGTATCAAATAAACGACTACTTCAGTGAGGATCCAGAGAAATAAACTTAAAATTGTTGAGGTATTATGCTCTGCACTTTGATACCAACTCACTTTCTTCTTTTGGAGTTTCACAACTGTGGTAGAGGTTTCCAGGTCTACACCACATCGTATGTGCCAGGAATACAACCCAGGGTCCTATGGATACCAGACATAACTCTGGTCCTTCGGGCTATGTCCCAGCCTTTCAACTCATCTTTAGTGTGTGCAAATAATGGATCATTTTACTAACAAGGGTAATTTTTATATGGCTTAATGGGTGATTTATTATGCCAAAGTCTCCAATCCTGCCCAGATTGTGATTACAAAATTTGGTTACATTTCATTAAAATCCAATATGCAGTGACCTAACCACATCTCTCGACTGGCTCCATTCCTATGAATACAAAACTGATGATGAAACCTCAGTCTTGCTTATTCTGGATACATTTTTTTCAGGCAACTTCCAAAACTGGTGATTTTGAAAGAGCCTTATTTTCACTCCCTTGGGTTACCTTAACAGTAATTACAAGAATCTAGTTACATGGCGGGAATGTCCCTATTTTCCAGGCCATGTTAACTGTTTGCACAGTTTCTAAGAAAGATTGTTGATGGTAACCTAGTGTTTCATAGCTACTTGAGATATAAGGAAGATAGTCCCTGCACAAGAACAAACTGGAAAAGTAAATAAAAGTACTACATGGTAGCAAGTATTAACTTCTCTTGATTCTAATGACCTGATTCTTTGAAGTCATATCTACTGTGACTCTAGATCACAGATTCTTCATCAAAACTGTAAAACAGGTCAAGTTGCCGAAGACAGTTCGGTCTCTATGTACTGGGCAGCCAATTTTGGCCTCAGTGCTCACCTACTTTCCTCCAGTTTCCAATGCTATTTGGACACATGGTAAGCCAGTGCCAGAAATAGCCAGCGTGCATGTTTCCTGAGGGAAATTATGATGGCTCAACACAATATTCTTAACGAAGCAAGACTTCATTGGGCACCTATTGCTAATACCTACTGCACTTGAACCCGGCAATTTATATGTACCTGCTGTACTTTGCTAGGAAAAGTACATGGCAAAAAAAGGAACACACAGGGCATTCAATCTTTCAAGACTAGAAAACTATTTGGGGGAAATAAAATCAAAATTGAGACATACAAGAGTACCGGAAGTTATCAGGTAGAAAGAGGAAATGGGGCATGTTTGAAGAAAAGAAAGAAATCGTTATAAATCATTACGCAGAAGACTGTGCAGCTAGAATAGCATGCTCATGGAATATTCTGTCCTTCTGTACAGCTGCACCAGGAGAGCAGTGAGTCGTCACTAGAGAGGAATCAGGAGCCTAGTCATGAAAGATCTTGGATGATACACTGAGAAGTTGGATTATCCTACGCGAACAACAGAAGTGCATCCGGTGGTGTTAAACATAGGAAAAATGATTAGCTTATACTGAAGAAAGATCACTCTGAAGCTCCAGAGCAGTGAAGGGGGGAGCACACAGTCGAGGCACAATATGTGGTGGGTTATGAATCAGTATAGTTTCCTGGAGGAAGAAGAATTTGAGTTGGGCCCCAGAATAAGCAGGAATAATGAAATAATGTGAGTAGATTAAGAAGACAAGAAAATGCTGCAACCAAATGTGAAAGAAACATAAAATATAAGAAGGGACCAGAGACATAGTTCAAAAGAGTCTAACAGCATGCTGTGCTTGCAGAAGGCCTAGGTTCAGTCTCCTATACCACATGGCTCCTGAGTACCCCCAAGAGTTCCCGCCATGCATAAGAATTGGTGGTTCCCAGGACATCACCAAGTGTGACCCAATCAAAAAAAATCAGAGAAGAAATAAAACTATTAGACCAATAGATGTAGCTTGAGAAGGAATATGGTGTACAATGAAGCTATAAGAGTAACTGATTACAAATTCATATAAAATCAAAATCTCACAAATTTATTCTGGTAGCATTTAAGACCTCAAGAATCTTATCATGGTCCAGTTTCAGAAAACAAACTCAAGGAGTAAATAAAATGTCACTTTGCGCAATTACATTGTGAATTTTTAGATGCTGGAATAACTTCTTCCTTGTATTTGGAATGTATAGTTCCTATACTGAATCCATCCGTGCAGTGTTCAATAAATACTTATTCATTTGGCTGGCTCGAGGATACTTAAATGGAGAGGTGACTGGAAAAATGAATGACTAGATGGAGCAATAAATAGATGAATCATTAGGCCACAAGACAAATGAGCTTTGTATGAAATAATTTATCAGAAAAAGCAAAAAATCTGGGAATTCCATAAAATGGGCAATGGGACTCTACCATGCCCTGCAGGAACTAAGAGAGAAAATAAATCATCTTTGTCCTCTCTAATGAGCTCTACATCTTGGTCCTCAATAATTCTTTTAAGTGTGTCTCCAAAAATTTTCCACAAAAAATATATACCATACTATAGCCTATTTTTCCCTTTGAGTCTATTTCAAAAGCTCAAACTTTCTTAAGTATAGATACCCATTTACCCTGAGAATAGAATGAAAGAGTTTCCATCTTTGGGATACGTGATATAAACAGAGCACAGTACCACCAAAGGGCAACCATGAACGTTCCCTCGGGGCTTAGCACACCTTCTCACACCTAAAATAAATTCTTCAAACCAGCTCCTTAATGAGAAAGAATAACTCGTTTCCTTGATTAATTGCACATTGCAGAAAAAAAAGACTATGTAGGAGGTAATAATTTATGGTAGCTATTTGAGGTGATTTTTGTCTTAAACTTTCCGTGGTTTCATATTGTAGATTTTGGAAAACATAGTACTTAGTCAAAAAAAGGAGAATGGAGTAAGTAAAATAAATATTTAAGCCCAAAGAGATCATTTCAACAAATGTTCATTCTTAGATCATCTGTTCCTCATTTCATGATATACGTTATAAACAACAGCCTTACTCCAACTCTCACTTTGCCACATACTTTAAAATTCAGCAAATATGTTAGCTCCCATATATAATGTATTGTTGTAGTTTGATTTCACAGATAACACCACTAATGGAGTTGTTTGCCATATATGTGGTTAAGGTTAAAAATCTCCCGAGGGAGACTAACAGTCTTGCCACATGGGCAGATGCATGGGAAGACTGTCCTATTTTTTGCAACTCTAGAGACCATTTTAGAACAAATCATTTCTCATGACTCTGTCTCTTTGCTCAATGGGTTACTGATGTCTTTGCTCTAAAAGAGCTACATGGATTTACTCACTGCCAAGTGGGTCTTTTGGCTGCTGCTCTGCCCAGAATATCTTAACTACATAGCAAGGCTTTAAATTGTATTTCAGGATGACAAGTTAACATTTCTTCTCCTGGAACCTGCAGCCATCTCCTGCTTCAGTTATAGAAACAGCTGCTGAAGTCTTTCTGTCTTTTGATAGAGAAACAAGCTAACATCAGGCAGGGTTAGCAAATGTTGGATCTTGGTAAAGAGAGTGTTTTTGTTTTGTTTTTTTGAAGAGTTCTTTTTTAGAGCTGCTTCAAGTTCACAGCAGAATTGAAAGTAGAGACTTCCCATGTACACCTGTCCCTGTACATGCTTTTCTCTCCCATTATTATTGCCACTAAAAAATGTCTTTCGTTAACAGCGATGAATGTGCACATCATCACCTACAGCCCATAGTTTACAATATGGTTCACTCTTGGTAGTGCACATTCGTAGGGCTTACACAAATGTATAATGATGTTTATGTACTTTCATCATATACAAATAGGTTTGTTTTACAGTTTATATAAAAGAAAACAAATGAAACATATATCCATAAATATACTCTCTTCACAATTGTGCCACAGAAAATCAAATACCTAGGAATCAACTTACCCAAGTGTGTAAAGGACCTGTATAAAGAAAACTACAAGACACTGCTCCAAGAGATAAAAGAGGACACAAGGAAATGGAAACATATTCCCTGCTCATGGATGGGGAGAATCAACATTGTCAAAATGGTAATACTCCCTAGAGCTCTGTACAGATTCAATGCAATCCCTATAAGGATACCCATGACATTCTTCAAAGAAATTGACCAAACAATCCTGAAATTTGTATGGAACGATAAACCCCCAAGGATAGCTAAAGCAATCCTCTGGAAAAAGAAGATGGGAGGCATCACCTTACCCAACTTCAAACTGTACTACAAGGCAGTAGTAATTAAAACAGCATGGTATTGGAATAAAAACAGACCTGTGGACCTATGGAATAGAATTGAGTATCGTGACACCCAACCTCAAACACATGATCATTTAATCTTTGATAAAGGTGCAATGAGTCTAAAATGGAGTAAGGAAAGCCTCTTCAATAAGTGGTGTTGGGAAAACTGGGCAGCGACATGTAAAAGAATGAATTTGGACCTGTGTCTAACACCATGCACAAAAATCAGATCAAAATGGATTAAAGATCTCAATATCAGACTTGAATCCATAAAGTACATTGAAGAAAATATAGGAAAAAACCCTCCATGACATTGAAGCTAAAGGCATCTTCAAAGATGAAACATCACTAACAAAGCAACTAGAAGAAAAAGATAAACATATGGGACTACATGAAACTATAAAGCTTCTGCACCTCAAAAAGAAACAGTGACTAAGATACAAAAGCAGTCCACAGAATGGGAAAGAATATTCACCCAATACCCATCTGATAAGGGGTTAATATCCAGAATATATCAGGCACTGGTAGAACTTTACAAGAAGAAAACAAACAACCCCATCAAAAAATGGGGAGAAGAAATGAACAGAAACTTCAGCAAGGAAGAAATTCAAATGGCAAAAAACATATGAAAAAATGCTCATCATCACTAATCATCAGAGAGAGATGCAAATCAAAACAACAATGAGATACCACTTTACACCACAGAGACTGGCACATATTCAAAAGAACAAGAACAACAAGTGCTGGCGTGGGTGTGGGGAAAAGGGGACACTCATCCATTGTTGGTGGGAATGCCGGCTGGTACAGCCTTTCTGGAAAACAATATGGACTTTCCTCCAAAGACTAGATATTGAACTCCCATTTGACCCAGCCATACCACTCCTGGGAATCTACTCTGGGAAGCCAAAAATACGCAGCGGAAACACCATCCCTACTTTTATGTTCATAGCAGCATTATTCACAATAGCCAGAATCTGGAAGCAACCAGAGTGCCCGAAAATCGATGACTGGATAAAAAGCTTTGGTACATCTACACAATGGAATACTATGCAGCTGTTAGGAAAAATGAAGTTATAAAATTTGCCTACAAATGGATGGACATGGAGAAAATTATGTTGGAGCGAAATTAGCCAGAAGGAGAGAGACAGATACAGAATGACTGCATTTATCTGCATAACATAAATATATAGGTACATATTATGATACCAATATCCAAGGTCAAGTGAAACATATATCAGGAGGTCCTGTCAAAGGTGGAAATTATCACAAACGTGTGGGAGTCAGAGGCTAGGTAAGACAGAAATGGAACAGTGTGCTAACAATTGTTGAGGGTACTAATGCCAACCTAGAACTGAGCATTAAATAGAGGCAAAAAGATACACATGACAACCCTTTAATGTATGTTCTGTAATCCATGGTCTGGAGGGGAAGGAAAAGAGAAAGAGAGAGAAATGGAAAGAAATCAAGAACCTGCCATGGAGCAGGGCTCGGGAGAGGGGAGGGAACCGGGACGTTGGTGGTGGGAGATGGGCACTGGTGGCGGGATGGGTGCTGCAACACTGTTTGACCAAAACCCAAATATGAACTTTTTAATTGTATATCTTTGTAATTTTAAAAATAAAAAAAATTAAAAAAAAATATATACTCTCTTTTAGATTTTTCAGTATGGTACATTCTATTCCATTTTCATGCTAAACTTTATACAGACTCATGTTTTCCCATATTTTCTCAGTTAAAATATGTTTTCTTGTAAAATAATAATGGCCCATTGAAAATAATAGTACTTAGTGGGCTGTGTGAAGATTAAAAATTATCTATGAAGAAGTTGGCACAGTGCCTGGTTAATGGCTAATGATTAATACATTTTAAGTGTGATTATTATTATTATTCATTGCTTTTTGTTGACGTTGCCTTTTTGGTGGCTATTGCTATTCTTTAGTAAAGATGTTGCCTTTTAATTACCTTATTTGGAGTAGGAACTCTGAAACAACATGTTAGCGCTTCCTTTAAAACAATTAAAATAAAATGAAAAGTTCCAGGAATAGCTAGTGGAGGAAAGTTGGCGTGAAGGAAATCTGGGACACAGGAAATCTGTGACAAAGCAAGGGCCCTCCTGCTACACTAGTGATGTGGCTGTAATCACACATGTTCTAAAAGGCTGATGTCCCATAGGGTTCTGCGGCAATTAAAAACATTTAAAAATAAATCGTTTAGAACAATGTCTGTTATACAGGAAGTATACGCAAGGGTTGGTCATTGCTATTCTGCCTGTTAAAGATCTTACATGTAGTAGTCAGTTTTCCTTCAGTGATGATAAGATCAATGTATTCTAGAAGTTGTCTCTTGATAATAATATTCTATTCATATTATTTTGTTGGTGTCCAAAATATCTGCTATGTAGCCAGAGTTCATATCAGGGTATTAAAAGAATATGGAAGGTAAATAAATCAGGGATATATATCCCTCAATGAATTGATAAACTGCTTTAGAGAATTTTTTCATGGAATCACATTTACAAAGCACTCATAAGTTACCACTGGTTATACACTGGGATGCCAATTGTTATTACCTTACAGCAAGTTTTATGAATGCTCCTTCAGAGAAGACAAATAACCACCTGTCTACATGACTGTTTAATTTGACAGTCCTCCCAAACTCTTTATATTCCAGAGAGAGGATTCAGGAACAATTTATCCCTTCTTGGTTGACATAGTTATAATGATATTAAATATAAATAATGCTACAAAGACAATTGCTTGCTCTTTAGAGGAAGGTCGGAGATAGTTTTAGTCACATAGTTCTTAAGGGGATAACAAAAACAGGTAACCTAAAAAAGACAAAATATTTAAAAAAAAAGTGACAGGATCATTCTTAGGTATGAGGTCAATGGGCAAGTGTGCAAGTATCATGACAGCTTTCTTGAGGGAGTGACAACTGAACTGAGACTTGCAGGATCAATAAGCTCCTCAGAAGGGAGAAATGATGCACGGCCGGGTGGGGGACAGAAGCATCTTGAGTCTGGATCATGGCCGGTGAATGAGATGACTTGGAGCCTGAGGTGGTCCATGGGTGCAACTGTCAGACCTTCCTGGGAGGGAAGGAGGGAGTTTTAAATAAGCAGGGAGATGGAGCTTTAGATGTTTTGTCATCTTGTGATTCTGGGACATGTGAAATGGAATATAATTCTTAGTTTAGATTTTCTTGATGAGGATTTTCAGAATTTTCATGCCCTTCTGAATTTTTGGAGTACTTACTCAAATCTCTTTTCTACTCAGAAATCAGGTTGTCTTTTAATTACTTTTTGTAAAGCTCGTTATATGATGTAGATTCAAATCTTCATAAGCATTGGAAGTATCTTCAATTCTGCAGCTATCGTTTTTCACTCTTTCAGTGGAATATGTCTGATATTTTCATACCTATCTGCTTATCTTGGGGTCTGCAATGAAGATATTTGATTTCTCTTGTCCAGGAAACTTCATTTTGTCTTAATATTTAGATCTTTATGCTACCTGGAGCAATTTTTCTGTAAAAAGGCAAAGCTTACTTTGTTCATTTATTCCATCATTGTTTATTGCAAAGACCATCCTTTCCCCCAAAAGTAACTAGTAAACCCCATGTAAGGGATTGTTTCTGCATCCTCTATTCTTTCCAAGTCAACAAATTTCTATCTTTCATTGAGAACTGCAATGCCTTAAGACAGTTTAGTAAATCAAAATGCTGTAGTTTATATAGTTGATTTTCTTTTTTTTTTCCTTATGGGTCACACCTGGCAATGCTCAGGGGTTACTCCTGATTTTTCACTCAGGAGTTCCTACCGGTGGTGCTTGGGGGGACCATATGCGATATCAGAGATCAAACCAGAGTCACTAGCAAGACAAATGTCTACCCACTGTGTTATCACACCAGCCACATAAATTCTTAAATCGTTTTCTATAGTCAAAATTGCTTTTATGACATATAATTTTGCATACAAACACTACTTACAATGATTTTGATTGAAGAATGATAATTTTATAAATTTGGAAGAAATAATAGTTTAAAACATTGAAATTACATTCCATGAAAGTAATTTAAAATTTTACTTAGATCTTTCTTAATTTTTCTGAATACCTTCAAAATTAATAAATAGAAGTCTTTGACATATTTCACATCATTATCTAATTCCTAGAAATTTTTGTAAATGTATTAATATTGCACAAAATAAATATATTATAAATACAAACAATTTATAATGACTACTTTTAAAGGTCTTGCTAAATTTGATTATTAAATACAAAGTTTATTGATGCTTTTGGATTTTCTAAATTTAACCATATCTGAAAAAGGTGAAAACATTTCTTTCCCTCTGGTATTCATACTTTAATTTCTTTCTCTTGCTATTTTCCCAAAATACCAACTCCAGAATAATGTTGAGTATAAATGATTATCATAGGCACCTCACCATCTTCCAAGATCAGTGAAAGAGGAAGCACTTAATATTTAATACTAAGTGTAAGGATAACTATAATTTTTAATGTGTTCTCTTTATCAGGTTATGCTTTTCCTTTATCAGCTTATGTTCTTTCTGCTTTATGAGAATTCTTACAACAATGTGTTGGATTTTGTGGGGAACCATTGGGGTCTCCAACAATACAGAGAAATGTGTTCCCTTCTACCTCCAAGCCAGTGGAGAATAGATAAAATCTCAGGAATCTGGTGCAGTTTTAAAAGACTTTACTGTCGCAGGTACTAATATACAATTCAAGAACAGGAAAGACCCCAGACTCTGGGTTCCGGCTGGGCCCCAGCCACGTGTGAGGCCAAGATTCGGCTGCCACAACGTGTTGAAGCCCAACAGAGAACAGAGAGGACAGAGAGAGGAAAACGCCAAGGGAAGTCAAAATGGCAAAAAGACCCTTCTTCTTTCTCCTAGCTTCTTTTATACACAGAACCCGCCAATATCTTGTAGCCCGGCCCATCATGGGTTAGGCTATCTAGAGAAGTAGCCAGGTAAATGACTCTTTTGAAATGTAGATCTTTAGGTGGGCCTTTGGCTCAAGCTTCACAAAAGCCAGAGCTGATTTCCAGAGGCAAAATCTCCCTAGCAGAGTGAGGAGGGGTTGCATCTCTGAACCAGAAAGCAGTACAGAATGTAATTTATAGGGAATGGCATTAATACCTTTATCACAAATATATAGCTAGCAGATCCCAGACTCTGGATCCCACTAAGGTCCAAAATCCATCAAAATAATTCACTTTGGCATTACTTTTAGAGTCAGAACACATTAGTTTGCCCAGAGGAGCACTGGCATGTCTCTGAACTAGGAGAATTGATTACATTATGGTTAATCCAACGTGGCTAAGTACTCTTGGGATATTTACATGTATGCCCCACGCGGCACCCATGGGAACAGAATATTGATCTGGGGGAAGCAAGATTTATGATAAAAATATTTATGTCATATAAAATTATGAAATCAGTCCAATTCTGCCCGAACTCCCATTGTGTCTGCTCGGGAGATTCCCCAAAGGCAGGGACCAGCTCTCCACATAAGCTAAGTGTAGCTGGAGGCTAAGGTTCAGTAGGGCATGTCACCCAACAGGATTTTATAAAATGCTTTTGCTACATCTACTGTGTTTTCATTTATTCCCTTAATGTGATGAATTAAATTGATTTTCATTAGTTGATTTTTAATTCTAAGCTGACTTTGTATTTCTTGGATAGACCCAAATGGTCATGATTTATTATCTTTTCACATTTTATCATAGTCAATTTGCTCATGTAATGCTTGAGACTTTGCATCTATTTTCATAAGAAATATATGCCTCTTATTTCCCCTTCTTTTAATGTTATTTTCAAGGCTTGATGATAGCATTTTGTTGATCTCATAAAACAAAAAGTGTTCCCTTACTAGAATGTCTGAGTTAAATCATATTGATTTATTTTCTTCATCATATATTACAAGTGTCCTAACATCTCTGCCTGAAATTTTCTTTTTGAGATGATTTTACTTTAAAATTCCATTTCTTTAGGCAAAAAAGGAAATGTATCATCTTAATTGTTATATTTATCATTATAAATTGTATAAATATTCTGTACTATAGTTTTATTCTAATCATGCAACCTAAATATATGGCAATAAAATCTCTTCGTCCGTAACAGTACTGCTGTAATTCCTCCTTTTACTTCTTCATCAATCTTACTAGGTTTTAATTAAAATTTCATTGAAATATTCAAATGTGTAGCTATCTTAGTCAAAGATTCCAAAAAATTAGAACCAAGAACAAACATATATAAAGAAATTTATTGGGGCCCTGGCAATAGTCCAACAGGCAAGGCATTTGCCTTGCATGCGGCTAATCTGGATTAGATCCCTGGCTTCCCGTATGGTTTGCTGAGCACCACCAGTAGTAATTCCTGAGTGGAAAGCCAAGAATAACCCCTGAGCATCGCCAGGTGTGACCCAAAGAAAAAATTTTTGCTGCCAGCTAGAGTGAGTACAAGAATTAGGCATTTACCTTGCATGTGGCCTACCCCAGTTCAAATCCCCAGCAACAATTATGATTCCCAAGCACCACTAGAGGTCACTCCTGAGCACAAGTCACAAATAATCTCTGAGCAACATCCGTTGTGAACCTCCACCCCGTTTTTGTTATAAGAAGTTGGCTTATACTTATTATAAGGGCTGAGAAGTCCCCAGTCTTCAATCTGCCATGTGGAGAGCAAGTAAATTGAATGCTATGGTTCCTGAGCCTGAAGTCTGAGAAAGAAGAGAGATGATGATGTCTGTTTTGTCTGAGTCCTTAGAAAGGCAGATGCCCTGACTCACTAGTAACCAAAGAGTGAATATTCTTATACTCGGTGCTTTTGTTCTGTTAGGCCTCTATTAAAATGAAGGTAAGTCAATCTCCTTTGCTCAGTCCACTAATTCAGCGCGACTTTCATTCAAAAGTACTGTTGCAGACACACCCCAAATAACACACCCCAAATAGCATTTAGCCAAATATCTAGACACATCTTGCCCATGGCCTAGTGAACATATTAATCATCACACGACTTTTGACTCGTCAATATTCTCAACGGTATCCTTAAACTCTATTTGAATTACGTTTATTTCAATATGTCTGTATCTATACTATTACTTTCTTTTGGCACACAATGACAGTCTGGCTGATGTCGCAGAATGATACTTGTTTTGCATGCAGTTGACCCAGATTTAATGCCTGATAGGGGAACCACATGGTCCCCCTAGCCCTAACAGGGACTCCTTCAGCACAGAGCCAGGAGTAAGGCCTGAGCACTGCTTGGTGTGGCCCCAAAACAAATAAACAAGAGCTATATATTTAATTTTCAGTTTATTTTCAAGTTGCATAAGATAAAACTTTGAAATTCTCAAACTTCCTTCTTTATACATTTAACACTAATATTTGGATAAAGTACTTTATAAAATAATTCATTTTACCTGCTTAATTCCTATTATACTTGTATCTGAATGTTTTATGGATCTTGGCTATTGGCATTTTGTATGATGTATAATTTTCGTGATTCAGTAGGATGTCTTATATTTAGTCTCCACCTCCATCTCTGGTGGTATGAAAAATTTCAGTTGGATGTACTACCATATGTGTATTCACTTTTGGAAAAGGTTGGGAGTGCCAGGGATTAGGCCAAACCTGGTGGTGCTCAGGGGTTGTTCCAGGCAGTGCCTGGGGGACAGATGAAACTACAACCTTCAGCATGAAAAGCAAGTTCCTGGCGTCTTCAGCTATCTTTTCAGCCCAGCCAGTGTTTTCATTTTATGAAATCAAGAAACACTTTCTCAATGGAGTCCAATCATTGACAATACTGCTGAAATTTAGTGGTTCAAATTTAGTGGTTCAAATTTAGTGGTTCAAATTCATTTTTTTTTGGCATGTGGCTAGCCAGTTTTCCCAGCATCACTAATTAAAGGAATATTTCTTTCTCTATTTTATTATCTTGGTTGCTTTGTTGTAAATTCACTGCCTATATATGTAAGGGCTTAATTCTGGATTTCAAGTCGGGTTCCTTGCCCTTAGGGTCTTCTTCTTATACCCTGACATACTTTTATCAATAATTTTATTAGCAAATGCTCAAGTTTTTTCTTCCTCAATCCTGCATTCGGTATTTTATTCCAGTTAGGAGAAAGTTCTTACAATATTTGATTTGATAATATTTGTGGCTTCTATTTGTAGATTTTTGTAATTTTGTGTAAGCAGTTTTAATTCATTATATAAATAGTAATATAAGTCATTAATTCCTCTTGATATACAACTTTTCATATTTTTGCTCTGTCCTAAATATTTCTTCTACTGTTCTTCAAAGTTATTAGTTTGCTCTAAGAAATGATCTACATAGCTTCAGATAGATACTCATTTGTAGATACCCTTTATCCACTTGTGTTTGTATTTTCTGAGTTTTAAATTGCCATTTTTCACTCTATTGATATAATCTTATGGATTTTCTCTCTTACCTTTTCAATATCGGAAAATCTAATAATTAGCTTTTAAATATTAAAGATAAATTTTATTTCTAGACTAACTATTCTCGTCAGAACTCCATCCAGCCCATGAGCCTATCACAGCCCGGCTCACGTTGCTGCAAGCAGCCGCATGGTTCATCAATAAATGCTGTATTTAGAGGTGACTACAAGAGTGTGCCGCCCGCATGGCAAGCCTGGCAAGCTGCCCGTGTCGTATTTGATATGCCAAATCACTGTCACTATCTCTGTCTTCCCGTTCATCATCGATTTGCTCAAGCGGGTACCAGTAATATCTCCATATGTCCTGTCTCATGCTTGTAGAGCCCAAGGGCATCTGCTGTCTCCAGGAACATAAAGAGCCTCAAGCCATCCCATCAGGTCATGAGAATGAGGTCTATAATTGTTACTGGTATTTGGCATATCAAATACGACACGGGTAGCTTCCCAGACTCTACCGTGTGGGTGACATACTCTTCAGTAACAATTATGTTAGGTCATTTCCATGTCCTAATATAGTAGTTTGAGGCTCTTTATGTTCCTGGAGCGAGCAAATGCCCTTGGGCTCTACTATCATGAGTCAGGACATATGGAGTTGTTACTGGAGCCCGCTCGAGCAAATTGATGATAAACGGGAAGATAGTGATAGAATAACTATATTATATAATAAAATAGTGCATTTATTTGCTAATTATTTATAAGAGTTTTACATTTATAATTTATAGTCTTCTACCTTATAATTTTTCTCTACTTCTAGTACCAGGATATTGCTTTACTCATAAAATAATTTAGCATTATCACGATTCTTTCTATTTTCAGAAGCAGTTTGTGTAGGATTGGTATTTTTATTCCTTCCAGCTTCACAAATTAACCAATCAAACCACTGATATCTGGTGAAATAAACAGTTAGCTCAATTATTCAGTGATTTCCTTATTTTTTGGGGCAATATATAGAATTTTGGCTTTATATTCTACTTAGGTTAACAATCTCAATATTATTTTAATAGATCATTTAACTTCCCTTTTTATATTACAGTTAATGGTAATTAGCATCCTTTTTCCTTTTTCATTGGTTATATCTAGCTAGAGTTTAACTGTTTCTTGATTTTCTCATAGACCTGGCTGTTGATTTAACTTACTTTCTTTATTGTTCATTCATGTTTGGTTTAACTACTTTCTGCCTTGTCCTTGTCCAAATCTTTTATCACTGTCTCTAGTTTCATTTATTTCTATAGCCATATCTTCCAGTTCACTGCTCTCTTATCCACAGAATTTATACTGCTAGTAGTCACATGCAGGGAATTTTCCATTACAGATCATACATTTTCAGTCTTAACGTTTCCTTTTCTTTTTTGCAGGGCCTCACACTTGCAATGCAAAAGCTCTACTGCTGTTATGGCCCTGACTCTTTGACCTTGTCCCTTTTCCTGTCATTTTCAAACTTCTAATCAATTGATTTTTTTCTTTTTGTTACTATGTTTTTTCATATCTCTCCATACTTAATAATTCTGTTGAATTCTGAACATATTTAAGTACTGAACTTTGTTGTGAATTTGCACTTGTATCACTAAATTATTTAGAATACTTGGTCCATCAAAGACTTTTAAAATATTCTTTAGATGCACTTAGAACAGTCTTTAGATTGGAGTTACATCTGCCCTATTATAAGATATGACTTCTGGAAATGCCACAAGAATCCTTGAAAATTCAAGAACACTCCAGTCTGTCTAATCAGAATTCACGTTGCAGATCCTATGTGAACTCAAAGAGTTATCACAGAGTTTTACCTTACTAATGCAATAGAGTCACAGGGTTTTCTAAAAAAAATGATTTATGACTATATACCGATTGTATGTAGACTTCTGGGTACTTGGCTCAGTATTAAACATGTTTATTATTTTTATCTCAATAGTTTCATCAGTCCGGTTCAGTCATTCTTCTTTCCTGGGATGCCATCTCTATGTTTTGCAACTTATTTTCAGCATTCTGATCCCATTCAGATATTATTTCCATCATTATGGTTTTAGGGGAGTTGTTTTTCACTTCATCTGGTTCATTGATTGAGACACTCTTTCTCTCAGCTGACTGAGAGGAATCATTGTGTTTACCAGGGTCTGAGAGCCTGAGACAGCGGAGGAAAACTTCCTTCCCTCTCCCAAACTCTCCACTGCCACAACAGTTATTTCTCCACTGGAGGCTAAAGAGAACCCTCAAACATGGCATCTAGTCCATATTAGGCTGATTCATTCATTGCCGGAACACATAACTTACAAATATTTTTTTCCCAACGTCCTTCATTTTACAATTCTGTCCCAATACCCTATGGGAATATCCACATACCTACTGGAGCTCGCTGCTGGGGTACAAAATTTCCTTTCAAGAGATATCTGCTATTGGCCTCACCAGCCCAGGTTTCATTGAACCCGTAAGACCATAGATCTCATAAGAAGTTTGAGAAGAGGCAGTTATGTCAAAAGTGGGGAAGAAAGAAAACTCAGTGTATGTCTCCTGCCATTTACTTGAATCCCTGTCTACGGTAAAATTTTTTAAATATATTCTTTGTGTCCACTTATCTAGGAGATAAATGTTAAGTCTATTTCATCATCCATTTTGCTAGTTGATTTATTTTTCTAATGAAATGTATTTGCATTTTAACCACTACATTTTATAAAAAGCAGCTTAAATAGAATATCATGTATCAATTTGTTGGGTTTTAGCTATCATGACACATTAAGAATGAAGACATTTTCTGTATGATTCGAGTTATAATTATTCTAGAAATGGAGTTACTATACCATAGAATATAAACACATTCCATTTTGTTAAATATTTTACCAACAGCAGTACATAAAACTGCTGTTACTCCACAACTCTCCAATGTCCATTATCATTAGAATTGGAGAACTCTGATGATATAAAAGACAAATTCAATTTTGGCTTTTATTTCTCATTCATTTTACCATTTGGATAGTTTGTTTGACATGAAATTCATATTATTTATATTATAATCTACACTTGTTACCTATAGAAAATTATCTTTGAATATCCTATACATGAATACTGCTGAAATATTTTAAATGCCTTCTCAAACATGTCAGTTGTCTTTTAAATAATAGGGCTAAATGCTAAATTATCAATTTTATCAAAATTTCCCTTACGGTTATTGTCTCTTATGCTGTATTCTTGTTTTCTTGGTTAGGAAGTATTTTCCAACACTAACATAAAGGAATTGTCCTATGTTTTACTTGTGAAACATTCATCTGGAATTTACTTTTATATGGTGTGAGACAGGAATATAATCCAGGGATATACTACTTCCCCTGAGGCTAAACTAGTCTATTCAGCTCCATTTAGCATAGCCTTAGCTCATTGACTCCTTGATAATAGTCATTGTATCTATTTATGCATATACTAAATTATTTGCTCTGTGTCTTTTTCTTTTTTTTGGTGGAGAGAGGGAGGAGGGGGATGGGCAGGGGACTCTCCCACAGATGCTCAGGTGCTCACTCCCTGTCATACTGGGCCCGAACCCAGGGCTCCCACATGCAAAACATGTGCACCAGTTTTTTCAGTGATATCTCTAGCCCCAATCTGTGATTAATTCTTTTTTTAATTTCTAATTTATTTCAGCATTTACTTTGGACTAGGAATAAAAATTAAATTGATAGATTATTCCACTATATTTTTGCTTACATAAAATAAAGCCTGTACCGAAGAATTATTTTTATTTTTTCTTTGTTCACCACAGTGATTTTTGTAGTAGATGAGGAATTGGTACTAAAGAACGGCATGGTATATATTCATATATACATATATGTATATGCACACAATTTTAAACAATGCAACATGTGAAGCATTTTTTTAAATTAAAATTATAGGTATACTTACTTATCAAAACTACTATTTTTATTTTATTATATCACCCTGAGATAGAAAATTAGAAATTTGTTCAAGATAGGGTCGGAACTCCTATCCTTTCACCAGTGCACATTTCTTAATACCAATATCCCCCAATTTTTTTGCCCTCCCCTCCAGTTGTGCCTCTATGGCAGGCACTTTTCATCCCTCTCTCTCTCTCTCTCTCTCTCTCTCTCTCTCTTCTTTTGCACACTGTGCTTTGCAACACTTAAACTGAAGGGTTTCTAAGCTCTCAATTCTTTGTCCATCCTTGATTTAACCTCAGAGATTGATTGTTAGCAACTCTAGACTTGTTTTTCAATACATGTAGCTAAACACATACCCTGCACAGAAGCACAACCCTACTTGTTTAGGATTAAGCACACACCCTGCCTTAATCTCCTGCATTAGTCCCTTGTTTTAATCCCTTCTCTCATCCTACATGATTAGCTTACAGAAACCCCACCCAACTACCTGATTGGCTGATGCAGAGACCATCCTACCACGTGATTGGCTGATACAGAATTTCCACCCTATTTTTTCCAACTTCAATATTCCTATTCCCCAAAGCAGTTTATAATAATCACTCTTTGATTATGACCCTGTAATACCCAAACAGGAGAATAGAGTAAGTATCTCTCATTTCTTTGTGCAAAGAATCCTGAATACATTTATCAGGATAAAGGAAGGCCCCAAGGGTCCAAATGATACCTAGGAATGTAAAATACCATCTCAGGTTTCCTTTATGAATGAAAATTTATTAGTTAAATAATGAATGCAGTGGTTACTTGGGAATATTTTAACTTGATAATAAGTCCATGAAATCCTTGAGCCCATCTTTATCAAGTTACTCAGTTTCTAAATGTATAATTAATACTGATATAGGTAGATGCTCATGTTGCTATATTATTGTAAGTCTTTGGAACTTGTAGCTGGGTAAGGAAAATGTTCAAAAGTAAGACAATCAAAAGAAATACCACACTTCTAATGATTTGCTATTTTTCATTTTTTAAATTGATAACCATAAAATGTACTTAATAACGACAGTTTCCCATTTCATTTCTTAGGGTTCTATGTTGCTATACATGAGCGAAGGGATTGTTTCTAGAGCATTGGTTGAGTCTTTCTTTTTCTTTCTCCTTCAGCAGATGTCAGACAAATGGAGTTCAGATGTGAATTTTCCCTTGACATATAATAATCCTCAGGCATTATAATTGGAACAAAATTTTTCCATGTTTCCATTTCATCAAATAGGGACATTTTAGAACTCTCCAGCTATTTGAAGTACTTCTGCACAGTGACATGAGCATAAGCATGAGCTTAGAGATTAGGTGAATTTAATATACCACCTTAGCTATCATCTTTACCTTCTTCAGTTTCTGGCATTTGTTACTACTGCTTATATTCTTTACAAATCTCAACACTAAATAATGAAACCTTTGAGAGCTGGAGCAATAGAGTGTGTAGAGCACCTGCCTTACACTGGCTGATCAAGTTTCGATCCCCAGCATACTATATGGTCCCTGAGCACTTCCAGGAGTGATTCATGAGTACAGAGCCAAGAGCAACCCCTGAGCACTGCCCAGTGTGGCTCTCAAAAAAGAAAAATATGTAGCAAAGCATTCTTAAATTTTCTGATACCAAATTTCATAATAATAATGTGTTTGTTTGAGCCAAGACTTCTGCTATATCCTAACATTACCATTCTTATTTCTTGTCCCTATATTTTATCCTGTTAGGAGTGATAAAACAAATGATATGGAAGAACTGGGCCTTAACAATGCATTTTCACAGATTTGCTTTTCTCTACTTCATTAGCAGACTTAATCCCACACAACTCTCTATATGTTGGCCTGAAAAAAAATCTCACCTTAATAAATTAGATGCCATATTAACTCTGACTTAGAAAAAAAGTGCATTTGTTCTCCAAAATATACTCATCTCATTATTTCCTATTTTACATTTTCAAGTATTAATTTATCTGCCGCTCTAGGTGACACCTTTGGATCTGAGAAAATCAGAGTGGCAGATAATGGGGAAAACATTTTCAAAGACATTAAGCTAAGACATATGACTCAGATTTGTAACTAGGTTTGTACAAAACGACGTGGTAGGAAGATACCCAACGCAGATTTTACCAAATACATAATTATTCTTGTCCTGCAGCAGTTATTTATACCTATTAGTGTCACCATGAAAGTGGATTTATTCCTAAGTATGTGGGCCCTTCAGGATTGGATGAAAGATGTGCACACGAATGCCAGATGCTTATGAGGTTAGGGGTTATTGTATGGTTTAGTTGGTTCTAGGTCCCTCCCAAGGTTAAGGGCTCTCGCTCTCTCTCCACACACAGCGTCACTAATCTTGTCCCTTCACAGTCCCCGTCCAGGATTCAACCCTGGGTCATATTCCTTTGTTGTCCACTCACCTCTTGGTCCTGTCCTTTGTGCTGTTCTCTGTCCAGGGTGCAGTTGAAAAGTCTAAGGAGTGAAGCTGGCACCTTAACTCCATAATCTGTGTGCCCTGGCTGAGGCTTACTGCTCTGTAATAAGTGGCTGAGCCTCTCAGTGGCCTCCCTGTCCCCTCCACTTTTCTTGCTTCTCTGGCTACATACCACACGGCTGAGAATACTTCATTCCTGCCATTGTCTCACATACACATAAGGGGGCCAAAACAAGCTGCTGATCAAGAGGGATTTAAAGAGCAAGTTATTTGATTCATGGTCCCTTGGATATGTTTCCCAACCAATGAGATTGAAATTTTCACTTCAATGACTTGGATGACCAGGTATCCCTTCTATCCCCTCTTCTTCCACTGAACCTTGGTACAGCCAGAGGATCTCCTGAGGATGGAGATAGTGCCAAGGACAGTGGCCAAAGTGATGAGCTGGCCACAATGTTCTTGGTTAGCTCTGACTTCATATTTCAAACAGCACAGGGAAATTACAGAGCCTGGGTTTAAACATAGTTGTGAAGCTACTGCTGGACTGTTGTGACAAAGAAAGAATGGAAGGCATCCAGCATAATATTTAACACATCCTTAGAACCCACTCACGTTAAGAATATCTTCATCATGGGGCCGGAGCGATAGCCCAGCGGGTAGGGCGTTTGCCTTGCACGTGGCCGGCCTATGCGGCTCGAGCTCAATCCCCGGCATCCCATGGTCTCCTGAGCACAGAGCCAGGAGTAACCCCTGAGCATCGCGGGTGTGACCCAAAAAGCAAAAAAAAAAAAAAGAATATCTTCATCTTTTAATACATTTTATTTTATTTTATTTTATTTTATTTTTGCTTTTTGGGTCATACCTGGTGACGCTCAGGGGTTTCTCCTGGCTCTGCACTCAGGAATTAGTCCTGGCAGTGCTCAGGGGACCATATGGGATCCCGGGATCAAACCTGTGGCAGCATGGGCCAGCCGCGTTCAAGGCAAACGCCCTACCGCTTGGGCTATCGCCCGCCCCTTTAATACATTTTAAAAATATATTTGATATGGGAAGATTCTGAAGACTCAGTTTGATGAGTTGATATCAATTCCCTCCAGTTCTGTGCTTCTGTGTCTACGATTCCAAAAGTAGACACCAGAATTAGGGAAACATTCTCACTATTTCCTTACATCTACATGCAGTGCTATCAAACATCTGATCTACAGCACTGCGCCTCACACACTGTGAGTTTCAGCTTATTCAAAACAATTTGACCATGTAGAGTATTCACTAGACCGGTGGGACAAGAACAAGTATTCTAGTTAAGCAAACATACTTTTTCTTGGATTGGAATTACAGTCCCTAAATTCAAACTGAACTCCCAGGGTATACCCCCTTTCCAACATGCCTGAGAACACAGACTAATCAAATCCATATATCTCCTACCTTAAGGGAGACTCGGCTAACAACTTTGTAAATACTGCTCTTTGCAAATCTTAAAAGTCAAGTTTAACAATAAAATTAAATGTATACTCCTGGGAGATGCTGATGGGGAAATGATAATGAGATTGCCTGGAGGCCACCTCCTAGTGGAAAGTTTTTAATGGTTCTATTTGGATTTACAATTGTTTTCCTTAAAGCCAATTCTGTTTTGCTGTATTTTTTTTGTTGTTGGGTGGGGGTTGAGTTTTTTATTATTAGAGTGATGAAAAACAGAAGGGCAGTATAAAAATTATGTGCTCCATGAGATTACTTGATGTTTCCTTAGATTCCATCTTAGTAATAATACTAGGATGTATAGTTTTAAAGTCTTGCTTTAACTGCACAATGTATTAACCTATTTTAAAATTCTAATTCTACTTCTATTAGTTATGTGACCTTTCATAAATATTTTAGCTTTGTGTCCTGACATTTTTTGTCTTCATTTTTATAAAAATGAAGTCAAATGAAATTCATTCAAAAAGAATGAAATTGCAGAGAAATAGACTGCAAAGTATTTGTGTGTGTGTGTGTGTGTGTGTGGCAAAAAATAGGTTTTTAAAAAAGAGAAATTTGCTTATAGAAATGTGAGGAGCAAGAAATCAAAAGAGATGTGATTAAAGAGAGACCAAGTCTTCCCCTCAGCATAGTTACTCTGGGCCGTCATAGTAGGAATACAGAAGTATTTAATAAAAATACTGCATCCCTCTTTGTTCACATCTTGTCGATTTGGGGAGCAGGTTTTAGGACACATTCAGGACATACCCATGGCTCTGCATTCAGGGATAACTTCTAGGGAGGCAAGGGGGGACCGTGTAGGCTGCCCGAGATCAAACCCTGGTCACAGCATACAAGACAAGCCCCCTACCCACTAAACTATTGCTCTGGTCCCTCTTTTCCAATTTTTTCCTTATTGCTTCCATATCCCGTGACCACTAAAAATGAAGCATCTATGAAAGAAAAGTAAAGACTAAGGAATTGTTGCAGGTAAAAAGGAACTGGAGACAGTACAATGAAAGAAAATGCGTCATTCTGGCTAGTAGTTTGAAATATAATGAGCATATCTGAAATAATTACTGCAATGTAAATAAAATCTAATGCTGCAATAGTAATACTCTAGCAAAGTTGATTTCTTGATTGTGATTAAAAGAGTTGTTTTTAAGTAAATACACATTTAAATCTTTAAAACTAAATGAACATTTATGTGCAACTTCTTTAAAATGGTTCAGGATATGTGTGTGTCTACATCTCTATGTGCCTATATATATTGAGTGTGTACATGCACACATGTCTCCGGTTTCCTGAGGCAGTAGTTCCAGGACTCTGCTGAGAAACAAGTCATCAGATGTCCAACTTCCTTATATGAAATGGCATAATATTTGCATGCAACCTACACATAGCTTCCCATATACTTTCAATACTCTAGCTTATCTATAATGCCTAATGCAAAGCAAATGTTTTATATAAATATATATATATATATGGAGAGAAAGATCTATATCTATATAGAACCTAGATATATATCATTGTTATACTGTAATATTTAGGGAGTAATAATGAGAAAAATATCTGTACACATTCAGACTAGAAGCAATGTTCCTAAGTCTAACTATACAGTATGACTGAATTTTCAGGCAGAAACCAAAGGCTAGTAAGGTGGTTGGGCCCTTTCTAGACAGAAAGGTAGTTATACAGAGACATACATACATAAAAAATGTACATAAGCAAATATGTGTATATTGTGGGTGTGCAGTGATCATGGACTTCATGTTTGGGGGGGTTAATTTCCTTACTAAAATTAGTTGTCATCGCAGTACACTACTGCTGCATTCATGGAAGTGTTTGAGTATTAGGTATAAAACTGTCCCTTTGCCTGGCATCTTCCAATCAAAGTTGAACAATCAATGTTATGCCTTTTTTTTCTTCATTTCTCACACTGCAAATTAATATCCTTTCCAGGGTCAATTTAGTATCAAATGTTTTGCAATTGTATTCTTTTGTTGGTAGTTTTGCTACTTTAAATGTCTCCTAGCATATTACTGAAGGTCTCTAGAATTCCTGAGTGTAAGAAGGTTCAGTGCCTGAGAAAAGGCCTGTGTTAGATAAGCGTCTAATGTCCAAGCATTGCACTCCTATTGGATAGTGTGACCTCAGTGTTAATAAACACTGTATGTTTGTTCAAAAGTCTTTAAATAGAGGGTGCATTTATTGATCAGTTGAGGAGATGTGAGCAGACCTCAGCTCCTGGGAGCCAAATCCTGCACATCCCTAAGGGGTTAGCATTTGCCAATTCAGCACTTTCTAGTCCTGCTAGAACAGAGTTGCCACAAAGAATGAGAATACAGAAAGAAAGATGCTGAGAAAGAATAATCAAGCAAATATGGTAAGATCCAAAAAACTTTTTGAATAATCCGAAAAGATGGTAACAGAATTTTTTTTCTATGATTTTTTTTTTTGTCACTTTTCTACTAAAGACTATACAGGAATTTTTCCATTATTTTTTCAGGGCTTTTGTCACTTGATCACTTGATCACTTGACATCCTGTTGTTCATCGATTTGCTCAAGCAGGTGCCAGTAACATTTCCATTTGACCCTATCATGTGCGGGGTGTAGCCCAATGGCATCTGGTTGCTTCAGGAATACAAAGAGCCTCAAACCGTTCATTCAGGGTCTTGACGAAGAAGGCTGACCATTTCGTAGGTGGGTGGCCACGTGATCCTTTAACATACCGTGGGATACAGTCGGTAACGGCTCTAGTCCAGTGGTCATCTCCAAATCGCATTACATGTCCAGCCCATCTGATTTTCGCTGCCTTGGTAAACAAGACAGCATCCCTGACTCTAGAACACAACAGAGGTCGGAACTTCAGAACCTCACTTGAGTGAGGAGTGATATTCCAAGCATAGCTCTTCCGATTCCTCTCTGGGAGACCCAAATAGCATTCTCATCCTGCTTTCGTAGGGCCCAGGTCTCAGAGGCATATGTTAATGCAGGGAGAACGGTGGAGTTGAAGAGTTGTGCCGGAGCCAGAGGTTCTTTTTCCTTTTAGCTATTTCTTCGATGCTTTTGAAGGCATTCCATGCTGCTCTCTTCCTTCTGCGCAGCTCAGGTTTTAGGTTGTTCATCATGTTGACTTCTCGTCCTAGGTACACATAACTGCTGCATTCAGAGATGTTTGTTCTCTTCAGAGTGACTGGACCTCTGGAACTAGTTCATTTTTCATGAACATAGTTTTGTTGAGATTCAGCTGTAGAAATGAGAATTTCCACATTCTTGGCTGAAGTCAGCCAGCATTTGTGCCACTTGGATAATGTTTGGTGTTATTAGAACCATGTCATCAGTGAAACAGAGATGATGTAGTTGCTGCAAGATTAAAAAACAATCTATACATTTGATCCAGAACCATTTTTCAAGACCAAGAACAATTTAGAAATACTGGGGAGAGGATAAAAGAAATGACTCTTAAGTTAAAGGATGCTGCAAAGCGGGCCTCTATTTATATGTGGACCCTGGAGTCATAACTGGGTAACTGGGGGTGGATATCAGGATCAAACAAAAGTAAGAGACACAGAAATGCACAGAACCCTGGATATGAGGTCATGAGGTCCATGAGGTCAGAACCACTCATACTCAAGGGACATTAGGAAGTCAGTTGAGATGCATTACAGCGTTGCTCAGGTTTTACCTTACATAGTATGTAATGATTGCCACCTTGCTGTTTTAGATACCGTTTATAAAGAACTGGTCAGCCAGGCTGACTTGCAAAGAAACAGCGGGACTAGTTACTACCTTCCTCTGCATTAATATTTGTCTCTCTCTTCACTATAATTCCTCCTGAGCCATTTGTCAAAGCTTCCATTGATAAAAAATGAGGGCAAAAAAAAAGTAATTGATGAATTACAAAACTTCTCTCTTCCATCTGAAGAAAATTGTGTATTTGTGTGCTGAAATTGATATATGTGTTTATTCAGACATGTGTTTGGGTAATGGTTTTCTGCTTGTTTGTTTAGGAGATGAATACAATTAACAACAGATCCTGGACACATTTTTGACTGTGTTTGTTATTTGAGAAAAATATACATACAGGAGAATACATAAATCATAAATATATAAATACAGGAAAATAGACAGTTTTTTCACAAAGTGATCAAGAAAGAACTCTTAACTGGGATACTATTTCCTCCAAGGGGGCCATTATCACACCTACTGGAAGTTAGTTTTGTCTAAGATGACTTTAGGTAAATTCTATTGGACATATGTGCTCTTTCTTACCTGGCATCATTTGTATAATCATTGTGAGGGTCATTATGTTTTTCCACATAACTTATTTTTCTCTTTCTCATTGCCCATTTCCCTTATTGACAGTCATGATCTTACAATGTACTCTGGCGCACATCTGTGCAAAGGGCTGTTCTTTGAAATTGTATTGGGTATGTGTGTTCAGTAAGTTGTTCATGATTGGGTTTTAGTCTCACAATGTTCTAGCACCCATCTCTTCACCAGTGTCAGTATCCAACTTTAATGTCAGACTTTTATAAAATTTATAAAATTAAGTCTAATTAAGGATCAGAGAGATATACAGAGGTTAAGGTACTTTCATGATTAGAGACAACCCTGATTTGATCCCTGGCTCCATGTATGGTGTCCTGAACACTACCAAGAGAGATCCCTGATAACAGAATCAGGAGCAAGCACTTTAGCACAAAATACTCCACCGCAAAGTTAAGTAAATTTATATCATACCCATTAGTGCATGGAAATTATCCTGAAAGGCTTTTTATTTTTGCTTTCTTTTTCTTTGATTGTACTCAGAGAGTGTTGTTTAAAATACCTTTACTTTGGGGAGGTCATATTTTGTATGTGTGACCAGTTATATTCACAGATATTTCTTTTTTTTTTAATTTTTTATTTTTATAATTACAAAGATATACAATTAAAAAGTTCATATTTGGATTTTGGTCATACAGTGTTCCAGCACCCATCCCTCCAGCAGTGCCCATCTCCCACCACCAACATCCCCGGTTCCCTCCCCCTCCCCCAGCCCTCCTCCATGGCAGGTTCTTTATTTCTTTCCGTTTCTCTCTCTTTCTCTTTTCCTTTCCCTCCAGACGATGGATTACAGAACATACATTAAAGGGTTGTCATGTGTATCTTTTTGCCTCTATTTAATGCTCAGTTCTAGGTTGGCATTAGTACCCTCGACAATTGTTAGCACATTGTTCCATTTTCTGTCTTACCTAGCCTCTGATTCCCACACGTTTGTGATAATTTCCACTTTTGACAAGACCTCCTGATATGTTTCACTTGACCTTGGATATTGGTGTCATAATATGTACATATATATTTATGTTATGCAGATAAATGCAGTCATTCTGTAACTGTCTCTCTCCTTCTGGCTAATTTCACACAACATAATCTTCTCTATGTCCATCCATTTATAGGCAAATTTTATAACTTCATTTATCCTAACAGCTGCATAGTATTCCATTGAATTCACAGATATTTCGAGCAATCTATAGACATAAATGAAAACTTTTTAAGACTAGATCTTTATATATACAATCACAAAATTGGAACCTGAATAACTTTGGGAGATATTTCTGCATAACTTACAACTTCAATTTTCCAAATTATATATAAATTGAATGCATTCCAGGTAAAATAGTAGAATGCTATGTTAAAATTCTATATTAAATGTCATCCATAAAAGGTAGTCAGGTAAAAATTATAGTAGCCAATAAACTGAAGACAAAACGATAAAGTAACGTTTAACCTGATAAATTAGATGTGTTAATATCAAGTTATTATAA
The DNA here is from genome assembly GCA_021461705.1 of Cryptotis parvus. Taxonomy (NCBI): domain Eukaryota; kingdom Metazoa; phylum Chordata; class Mammalia; order Eulipotyphla; family Soricidae; genus Cryptotis; species Cryptotis parvus. The sequence continues at coordinate 6,030 of JAJIBD010007667.1, read as the reverse complement.
ATCTAATAGAATACATTGCCACAGAAATAGCAAATTGAAGACTAAAGGGCCAAAAAAGTTTCCAACTATCTGTAAAATTGATTTACAGATAGTTGGAAAACTATCTGTAAAATTGATTTACAGATAGTTGCAGAACCTCACAACAAGCCAGACGACCCCACCCACTCCATGGGCGCCGCCATTTTCCACATTGGACTTCCTCTCATCAGAACTCCACCCAGCCGACCAGCCCATCACAGCCCGGATCATCGACACCCACCCTGGAGCAGTTTCTTCCTCAATCCCGCCCAGGTATGCTGGTCCACAGACTCTCAGACATGGGGCAGAGCGGTTCCTTGCTCTCCCTGTGCCCAGCCGTTCATGAGGCAGTCAGGAGACATGGTGGGTTCCAGCCTTGGCCCACCACCCCGGCAGAACCTCACAACAAGCCAGACGACCCCCACCCCACTCCATGGGCGCCGCCATTTTCCACATTGGACTTCCCTCTCATCAGAACTCCACCCAGCCGACCAGCCCATCACAGCCCGGATCATCGACACCCACCCTGGAGCAGTTTCTTCCTCAATCCCGCCCAGGTATGCTGGTCCACAGACTCTCAGACATGGGGGCAGAGCGGTTCCTTGCTCTCCCTGTGCCCAGCCGTTCATGAGGCAGTCGGGAGACATGGTGGGTTCCAGCCTTGGCCCACCACCCCGGCAGAACCTCACAACAAGCCAGACGCACCCCACCCACTCCATGGGCGCCGCCATTTTCCACATTGGACTTCCTCTCATCAGAACTCCACCCAGCCGACCAGCCCATCACAGCCCGGATCATCGACACCCACCCTGGAGCAGTTTCTTCCTCAATCCCGCCCAGGTATGCTGGTCCACAGACTCTCAGACATGGGGCAGAGCGGTTCCTTGCTCTCCCTGTGCCCAGCCGTTCATGAGGCAGTCGGGAGGCATGGTGGGTTCCAGCCTTGGCCCACCACCCCGGCAGAACCTCACAACAAGCCAGACGACCCCCACCCACTCCATGGGCGCCGCCATTTTCCACATTGGACTTCCCTCTCATCAGAACTCCACCCAGCCGACCAGCCCATCACAGCCCGGATCATCGACACCCACCCTGGAGCAGTTTCTTCCTCAATCCCGCCCAGGTATGCTGGTCCACAGACTCTCAGACATGGGGCAGAGCGGTTCCTTGCTCTCCCTGTGCCCAGCCGTTCATGAGGCAGTCGGGAGGCATGGTGGGTTCCAGCCTTGGCCCACCACCCCGGCAGAACCTCACAACAAGCCAGAGCGAACCCCCCACCCACTCCATGGGCGCCCGCCATTTTCCACATTGGACTTCCCTCTCATCAGAACTCCACCCAGCCGACCAGCCCATCACAGCCCGGATCATCGACACCCACCCTGGAGCAGTTTCTTCCTCAATCCGGCCCAGGTATGCTGGTCCACAGACTCTCAGACATGGGGCAGAGCGGTTCCTTGCTCTCCCTGTGCCCAGCCGTTCATGAGGCAGTCGGAGACATGGTGGGTTCCAGCCTTGGCCCACCACCCCGGCAGAACCTCACAACAAGCCAGACGACCCCCACCCACTCCATGGGCGCCGCCATTTTCCACATTGGACTTCCCTCTCTCATCAGAACTCCACCCAGCCGACCAGCCCATCACAGCCCGGATCATCGACACCCACCCTGGAGCAGTTTCTTCCTCAATCCCGCCCAGGTATGCTGGTCCACAGACTCTCAGACATGGGGCAGAGCGGTTCCTTGCTCTCCCTGTGCCTAGCCGTTCATGAGGCAGTCGGGAGGCATGGTGGGTTCCAGCCTTGGCCCACCACCCCGGCAGAACCTCACAACAAGCCAGACGACCCCCACCCACTCCATGGGCGCCGCCATTTTCCACATTGGACTTCCCTCTCATCAGAACTCCACCCAGCCGACCAGCCCATCACAGCCCGGATCATCGACACCCACCCTGGAGCAGTTTCTTCCTCAATCCCGCCCAGGTATGCTGGTCCACAGACTCTCAGACATGGGGCAGAGCGGTTCCTTGCTCTCCCTGTGCCCAGCCGTTCATGAGGCAGTCGGGAGGCATGGTGGGTTCCAGCCTTGGCCCACCACCCCGGCAGAACCTCACAACAAGCCAGACGACCCCCACCCACTCCATGGGCGCCGCCATTTTCCACATTGGACTTCCCTCTCATCAGAACTCCACCCAGCCGACCAGCCCATCACAGCCCGGATCATCGACACCCACCCTGGAGCAGTTTCTTCCCTCAATCCGGCCCAGGTATGCTGGTCCACAGACTCTCAGACATGGGGCAGAGCGGTTCCCTTGCTCTCCCTGTGCCCAGCCGTTCATGAGGCAGTCGGGAGACATGGTGGGTTCCAGCCTTGGCCCACCACCCCGGCAGAACCTCACAACAAGCCAGAGCGACCCCCACCCACTCCATGGGCGCCGCCATTTTTCCACATTGGACTTCCCCTCTCATCAGAACTCCACCCAGCCGACCAGCCCATCACAGCCCGGATCATCGACACCCACCCTGGAGCAGTTTCTTCCTCAATCCGGCCCAGGTATGCTGGTCCACAGACTCTCAGACATGGGGCAGAGCGGTTCCTTGCTCTCCCTGTGCCCAGCCGTTCATGAGGCAGTCGGGAGACATGGTGGGTTCCAGCCTTGGCCCACCACCCCGGCAGAACCTCACAACAAGCCAGACGACCCCCACCCACTCCATGGGCGCCGCCATTTTTCCACATTGGACTTCCCTCTCATCAGAACTCCACCCAGCCGACCAGCCCATCACAGCCCGCCCGGGGCGCGCATGCGGCCTGCGGTTCATCAATAAAGGCCTTATTTGGAGGTGTTTATAGAGTATGCCTCCCGCACGGCAAGCCTAGCAAGCTGCTCGTGTTGTATTTGATATGCCAAATGCCAGTAACAATTATATTAGATCATTCTCATGACCTAATATAATGGTTTTGAGGCTCTTTATGTTCCTGTACCAAGCCGATGCCCTTGGCTCTACAGCATGTGACAGGACATATTGAGATATTACTGGTGCCGCTCTAGCAAATAGATGATTAGCGGGAAGATCATGATCATGATCATGATCATGATCATGATCATGATCATGATCATGATCATGATAAGATATCGAATAAATTGCCTTTTATTCAGTGACTGTCCATCCAGAAAAAAAATAAAATTATACCTTATTTGACACACACACACAAATATCACACACTAATTTAAAAACTAAAAGTTAAAAATATTTAATAGTAGAGTATTTCACTTTGAGAAAGATGCATGATCTGGGAACACTGCAAAGCACAGGTGCCCTGAAGAAAACTACTACCAGATTTGATTATGTTAAAATGAAACTCTCTATCAAAATTCAAATATAACGTGGAGAAAAATAATTGCGATGACAAAGTTAGAGGTAAAAGAAAATGACAGGGAAAAATAGGCTTAGAGTTAAATGTTATTTAACTATTAACAAGAATATATTTGAGTTAGATGCCTTGACCTGAACAATGGCCTGCCTATTAAGAATAAATAAATGTTATATTCGGAGAGTGGGTGGGGTTGCACATCATTTGGCTCTTTAACCTTCCCAAGTGCACTGGAGAGAGAGTTCCTTGAGCTGGGGCGAGAGCTTTCATGGTGAAGCCGTGTCTCAATCACCAGGCGCTGTCAGGGTGCAAGCCGTGCAGTTATTCTCAGAGTAGCCCATGAGCACCACTAAGAGTGGCACAGAAACAAAGTCAAAGTAACTAGAGAGTAAAAAGTTAAATATAGGAGAAGTACCTGCTGGGGAGGGGTGGTGGGAGAAGGGATACAGGGGACATGGTGGTGGGAAATGTGAACTGGTGGAGGGATGGGTATTAGAATTTTGTATGGCTGAAACCTGATCATGAAAGCTTTGTAACCACGTATCTCACAGTGATTCAATTATATTTATATTTAAAAATATAAAGATTTTATATATACATGTATATATATTAAAGACAAAAGTTGTTTCCACAAGTTGCACCACAAAACCCAACTAAGGCTTCTAAGAACGGCTGCAATCTCCCCGCACAGGTGTGTGTGTGTGACCCCCTGCATCTCCTCGGACCCAAGTTGCCCCAGGGAAGAGCTGAAACTCCATCAACAGGAACCAGGCAAACTGCCTTGGTTTCAACACGGACCCCTTGGCCTCTGGGCGCCCGGGAACATCCCAAAATTCAAAACCTCGCGGACGCTATTGCATCCGCACGACCCTCTTACTACCTATCTTGCATGAGGTACCAGTGAACTTTGGTTCCTACATCCTTGCTACCAACCCAAACTCTGCAAACAGACCAGACAACTACTAACTGTACTATCTAGTCACCCAAGACCCCATATTTGCAACCTACAATAGTCATAATGGTAAAGCAACACAAAATTCCATCAAGCTCTGTGGAGTGAAGTCACTAGTCCAGATGAGCCAAGCAATACCAATGAGTTGTATAACCTCTCTGATAAGGAATTTCGAAAAGAAATGTTAAGAACTCATAAGGAATTCAAAGAAGCAATGGAATGCAAAATCAATAAAATATAAGAGGACATGATAGAAGAAGTGAGGAAAATGCAAATGGAAATGACAGATATTAAAAATGAGGTAAATGAAATGAAAAACACAGTGGAAGGCCATCATAGCAGAATAATAGCTACTGAAGAAAGAATTAGTGATCTCGAAGAGGAGTTCCAAAGATTCTCTACACAACACCAGAAGATAGAAAAAAAGACACACAATTACCGAACAGACAACAAGAGATAATCGGGATGAAGCCAGAAGAAACAATATACGGATCATTGGGGTCCCAGAAGAGCAAGAAGAAAACCCTGCTGAAGAAGAAAATGTCAAAGCCATCATTGGTGAGAAGTTCCCAGAACTAAAGAACGCTTGCCTCAAGATCCAGGAGGCCCATAGGATACCTGCTAAAAGAAACCCCAACAAGAATACTCCAAGACACATCTTAATTAAAATGACAAAAACTATAGATAGAGATAGAATACTGAAAGCAGCAAGATCAAAGAAGGAAATCACATACAAAGGAACATCTCTAAGATTTACAGCAGACTTCTCTGATGAAACACTCCGAGCCCGAAAACAATGGTGGGATATTGTGAAAAGACTCAATGAACTGCAGGCCTCACCAAGAATTCTTTACCCAGCCAGACTCACATTCAGATATGAAGGAAAGATACACAACTTTATGGATAAGCAACAACTCAGGAACTTCATGGACTCAAAACCAACCTTAAAAGAAGGACTGAAGGGTCTGCTATAATACGACCAAAACCATAAGCACAACAAGCACAAACAGAAAGATGACACAAAATCTGATGCAGATAATCTCTCTCAATGTCAATGGTCTAAATGCACCAATTAAGAGACACAGAGTAACAAAATGGATTAAAAAATTGAACCCAACATTCTACTGTCTACAAGAAACGCATCTGAATAATCAGAACAAACACAGACTCAAAGTCAAAGGTTGAAAGACCATTCTCTATGCAAACAACTCCTCCAAAAAGGCTGGTGTGGTCATATTAGTATCAGATAATATAGACGTCAGGCTGAAAAAGGTTAGAAGGGACAACGAAGGCCATTTCTTATTACTTAAGGGGTATGTACACCAGGAAAAAATTACACTACTAAACATATATGCACCCAACGAGGGGCCAGCAAAATACATAAAACAACTGCTAAGAGACCTCAAAGAAGACATTAACAGTAGCACAATAATAGTTGGAGACTTCAACACTGCTCTATCAATGATGGATACATCAACAAGACTGAAACTCACCAAGGAAATATTGGCCCTCAAGGAAGAAATGGAAGAAAAAGAGCTAGTGGATATATACAGGGCTTTTCATGCCAAAAAAGCTGAATACACATTTTTCTCTAGTGCACATGGAACATTCTCCAAGATAGACCACATGCTGAGCCACAAAAGCATACCTCAATAAAATAAAAAAGATAGAAATTGTGTCAGCTCATACAGAC